>JAZHPH010000697.1:0-26500 GCA_037356405.1 Nasonia oneida | reverse complement strand
CCAGGCGAGCGTATTCTGTATACAGATATATGCTCGCTGTATCCTTATGTTTGTAAACGAGGCAGAGTTCCGCTCGGTCATTCAAAGGTTTACGTCGGCGAGGAATCTGATGAGCTGACGGGTGGCAATGTCAACAATTTTTCGGCCATAGATGGGCTGGTAAAATGTAAGGTTTTACCGCCGAGAAAATTACATCAGCCTCTTTTGCCGATAAAAATGCACGGCAAGCTTCTCTTCGCACTGTGTCGTACATGCTGCGAAGAGATGCGGCAGAGCGATTGTTGCCACCCGGATGCGAGTAAGCGAGAGTTCAGCGGAACCTGGGTGGCGGATGAGCTTCGAAAAGCCATCGAACTCGGCTATACTATTACTGAAATATTAGTCATATGGCAGTATAGTATGACCGAGTACGATCCGCTCACAGGTGAAGGAGGACTTTTCGCTGGCTACATCGACACTTTCTTGCGATTAAAGCAGGAAGCATCGGGGTTTCCAGCTTGGTGCGTTGACGCGGAATCGAAAGCGCGTTACATTTGCGAGTATCGCGAGAACGAGGGGATATCGCTCGAGATGGAAAAAATCGCGAAAATCCCTAGTCTGCGCACTGTTGCGAAGCTCTGTCTGAACTCGTTCTGGGGCAAGTTCGGACAGCGCGATAATTTAAAACAGACGGTGATCGTCAAGGAGCGCGAAGACCTCCTTAAACTTCTAACGGCCGAGGATAAAGAGGTCTTGAGTCTCCTGCTGGTCAACGAGGAGGTGATGTACGCGAGCAGGCAGTACATTGACGGTGCTGTGGAGTCTACTCCATATACGAACGTAGTTATAGCAGCCTACACGACAACTCTGGTCCGCTTGAAACTATTTTCGTATTTGGAGAAGCTCGACAAGCGAACGCTGTACTGCGACACTGATTCGTGTATATTTGTATGTAACGAAAACGCACAAGAATACAGTCCCCCGTTGGGCTCGATGCTCGCTTCGACAGGGTTCTGCTCTACTATACCGAGTGGCAAGAGACGTACCGCAGTGAATTCAAAGTTGGCGGGAGTGCTGCTGTACCTATCGAGTTTCGTGAGGGACTTCCACAGCTAAGCGATTACTCCGTGGATACGGGAAAGAAAAAATTACTGATTCTCGACGACTTGATGCGAGAATCATCGAACGATATAGTTCTGGATTTGTTCTCGCGTTCGTCTCATCATTTGAATTTGTCGGTCTTTCTGGTGACGCAGAATATTTTTCACCAGGGAAAGTCTCAGTGCGACATAAGTTTAATTTCAAAGTATCTCGTTATATTTAAAAATCCTCGCGACAGAGCTCAGATTCGGCATCTCGCGCGACAAATTTATCCGGAAGATCCGAGGTTTCTGCAAGAGGCTTACATAGACGCTACGCGCGGACCTCACTCGTATCTTTTTCTCGATCTAACTCAAGCGGCCGTGGACGAGTATAGGGTTCGCACGTGTATATTCCCAAGCGACGATATTCAGTACGCCTACGTGCCGAAATTCGGTAAAAAGTGAAAATACAAAATAGGTGTGCAGAGCTCTCGGCATAGACAGTAGGCGAAAAGCTATGGCGCCAACAACATCGAAGAAGAAACAGGCTGGCTGTTGTATACCCGTCGTGGCTACGCTCGACACCAAGCACTTCAACAGAAAACGAGTAGCTGTACTGAACGCTCTTTGTCACACGGACGGCCAACAACGTACTGCTCTTTTACGCACAGCCGACAAGAGACTCGTGCGTTGCATATGCGAGTGTGCTTTGAATATCGTGCAAGGTATGAGTAGTAAGTAAGCCGGTATGGGGAGACATAACAAATGACGTCATCACTGGCGCATCCTTATCTTATCAATGTTAACAAGTAATAAAGATAAGGTATCATGTTTATACAAACAAGTAATTAAAATTGTCTTTATTACATGTAATATAGATAATTTTAATTAATTATTTATGTAAACAAACAATACCTTAACTAAATTATTTGTTTACATTGATAAGATAAGGATACAATAGTAATGATGTCATTTGTCTCCCCACACCAAGTTAGTAAATAAAAAAACCATTTCTTACAATGTATAATGGTTTTTATTATAAAAAATATTATTATTCGAATTATCATAAACAATATAAATCCAATCACACATGTGTACACATACGTACACTTATGCGAGCACACACACACAATCGTATCGTCTGCTAATGCACGAGGGACACTAGCTTCTTACACGGCTCTCTCTCTCTCTCTCTCTCTCTCTTACTCACACGCACACACTCTTTCTTACGCACACGCTCTCTTCTTCTCCCTATCTCTTTCTCTCTCACGCACAAGCTTTCCTTCTCTCTCTCTCTCTCTCTTTCTCACGCACACACTCTCTCTCCAGCTCTCCTTTCTCCCTCTCTTCTTCTATCTCTCACGCACAAGCTTTCCTTCTCTCTCTCTTACGCACACGCTCTTCCTCTCTCCCCCTCTCTACTACACACACGCTCTCTCTCCATCTCTCTCTCTCTCACGCACAAGCTTTACTTCTCGCTCTCTCTCTCGCGCACAAGCTTTACTTCTCTCTCTCTCTCTTACGCACACATTCTTCCTCTCTCTCTCTCTCTCTCTCTTACGCACACGCTCTCTCTCCCTCTCTCTCTTACGCACACACTTACTCTTAATTACTAATCTAGGCACACACACACACATACACGGATAAATATAATTAATGATAAAACTTACGCGTTCACTATACACTCACGCACATAAACACAAAATTTCACGATACGACGTCGATTGTCTCTTCTTCAGCACTCGCCTCTATCTTCACGATGACAAGCTTTCCCCTGTCAGCTATGTTGTCGGGAGATGCAGGCGAGTCGAACTGACAAAATTCTTCGCCTATATCAATCTCCGTATCGACTTCATCACCCTCCGCTTCCTCCTGCTGCAACTGCGCTTCCTCCTGCTGCATCTCCGATTCCCCCTGCTGCTCCTCTCTTTTCACAAGATCTAGCATAGCAGCATCTTCATCGGCATGCACCACCTGTGTAAAGATACACATAATTAATCTATTGTGACAAACATAAGATATTCACCTTATTAACTAACTAACCTCCTGCTGCTGCATCACCTCCTCAGCAACCATCTCCGTCTCCTCCCTCTTATCTGTTCCTACGCTGCAATACCACAGTTCTCTTCTGCTGCACGGCGTACAGCGTCGCGCCCTGCACTCCGTGCAGTACGTCCAGCGTGTGCGTATGGTCATACGCTTCATCACCCGCGCACACACTTCACATACATCCCCAAGCTTAGGGATGTAGTAATTGACGGGGCCGATGGAAGGTGAACTTTGCATGATGTGCAGCGTGCGTTTGATTTCTTCACGCTCCTCATACATCTCAGCATACGTGTCGCGGTGCTGCTGTATGAGCCGCGACGTACGCTCCATGCGTGATTTTAGGAGAGAGCTTTTCTCCTCCAACTGACGTAAAACAACACTTTTCACAGACATCCTAGTTGAACGACGATCAACTTGGAACTGACGACTGTAGTCGAAGCAGTCATCTGTATGGTCTAGGAGGAGAAGGAGGGACGAAGGAGAAAAATTTAGACTTGTGCTGATTATTGTTCGATACCGCACGTGTGCTCGTACACCCGATACCCAAACGAGCTGGCTGACGCGTTGTGCAGCGAAATGCTTGACGGATACGGGATACTTTTTACGAGCGCGAGAGAGCATAACCTTTGACTCTCAAGTGCTCTTCGCAGGAAGTTGATATTTTTTAGTATCCACTTGTCGCCATGAGTCTTAGCAGGCGATACCTATACAGCGGAGATGAATTAGTGTGACAAAACAACTATGCATGTTTGATACTGCTTGCTGCTCGACGAACACGGGATACTTTTTTACGATTGTGTGTGTGTGTGTGTGTGTGAGAGAGAGAGAGAGAGAGAGAGAGCATGATCTTTGACTCTCGACTGCTCTAAGCGTGAACTTGATATTTTTAGTATCTACTCGGCGGCAAGAGTCTTTACAGTCGATACCTATGCGCGGAAAAAATGGATCAGTGTGACAAAACAACGGTTCAGAGTAATCTCAAATGTAATTAACACGTGGATTCTCGGAGCCGTACATTTAATACTGCTTGTATGAGAATCGCTTTGGTCATCGCTTGCACAGGAAGTCAAATGCTATTAAATGTGATAGAGCATTGCTTTCAGCCGCCTTGTATCGTGCGAGAATCGTCGACGGTATCATTATTTCAGATTGTTATGCATCTTGGACCCGTGAGAGCGTAGGTAATATAATACCTATTAATCAGTCGATCCTCTTACCGTGTAAGTGACATTCGGCGAAATTTTGATACTCGCAAATGATAAAGCTGAACCAAAACTTATCACAGGATGTTATTTTTTGTGCTTTATACTGTTGCGCGAGTCCACACATCCCCCCACTAGCAAGACGTTTTATACTATATAAACCCTACGTTGACCTCAGGAGCTCAGTAGTCATGAGAGTAGTTGCATTAAATCAAGAGCTCGCAAGCATGTATAACTTAGCCAAGTAGTCTTTACGCAGTGTAGTGCTTCGCATCGCGGGCAATCTTCAAGCAAATAGTGTTGTTAGACGCAGGTGTACAAGAAGCTGGTGTCTACGCGTGAAACGCATGGTAGCGTGCCAATTATGCCGCGAGTTTTCACGTCTTTTACGATGCTGTAGGCCACGGAAAATTGCACAGCTTCATAGACGCATTTTTTAAAAATGCAACTTAGCTGTACGATGCGCAGCAGAATTTTGTATGCAGCAGAATTTTGCGCATTTACCTGTGTTGACGAGGTTAATGACAGCATTCGAGGAGAATAATGGTGAGTACATTTTTATTTATTGCAATTTTTCTGCACTATATCGCGTTGTCATTAATAAAAATCAAACAGCACTTGTACTTGGCAACGAGGTAAACGGTGCTACAGCTGATAGCGTCGTCTGCTACTGCTGCTACAAGCTCTGTTTCATTCACTCGCGCGCGCGCATACACACATTCGTAACGTAGTGTCGTCTGCTCTTGCCGTAGAACGCGTCGACTGCTACGTATGACGCCTAGTGTTTTCAAGTCGTCTGCTTCAGCGCTAGGGATATTAGCTTCTTACATCTGTCATATTACATAGCATGCGATGCGTATTTCTTTATCATTACAGTAATATAACGTATAATTATAAAATCAAAGAATATACATCCGCTATATTCTATGACAGTGAGAATACTTTTTTAAACAACTGTTTTTCTCACTATACTTCTTGCTTTTTTTAAAAAAATGTGTAATCAAATATCGGTTAATATTTTGTTTTAATTCATTCGACATCAAAGAGATTTTAATATTCATGTATTGTATGCATCACTACCTTCGAATACATATAACGTTTATTATAAAAAGTAAGCTCTGTATATTACAGAATACACATCAAGTGAATATGTTGAACCTACGTCATCGGATGAAGGTGAGGAGGAGGAGGAGGAGGTGCAGGAGGAAGAAAGAGAGCGAAGGCATCATTTCGATACAATATTAAATTTAACCGGTGCTGCACGCAATCGTTTTTTCTGAGAACATTGTAATAAAAGCTATAGATACGTAGATGAGCATAGATGCACAGCCAAATTCGACAGGTGTTTTTGTGCGCCAACGTGTAATTCTAATATAGATATTATAAAGTGTGTAGAATGTAACCGAGAATTTTACGGACAAATATGTTTCGACCGTCACAAAATAGATGGGTCATACAAAAAAAATAATAAAAAAATATGCGATGTAGTAAAAGTTTGTAATATGTGTTGCAAACGAATTAATATCTACAAGTCAAAGCACAAGTGTGGAATCAATTGGTGCAACTTATGTCGCGAAAAACATGATGTAAATCAGCTCTGTTATATTCAACCCATTGGACGTAATGTTAACGTACAGATTAATCGTAAATCCCCAAAGAAAAACTTATTTATTTTTTATGACTTTGAGACGCGTCAAGATTCTGCTTACCGTGAACATACAGAGATAAAAATACACATTCCAAATCTATGTGTTGTACAACAGGTTTGCGATGATTGCATGGATGATGAAAATATAAATATACTATGCCATACGTGTGGTGTAAGAGAGCATATATTTCGCGATGATCCAGTTAAACAATTAATAGGTTTGACAGTACGCGAGAAAACTACCTTCGGTCAAATAATTTGTATTGCTCATAACTCTCGTGGGTTTGATGCTCAATTTATTTTGAGAGAAATCGTTGAAAATACCTCAATAGTACCGAACGTAATATTGAATGGACAAAATATAATTATGCTTCAATGCGGGCGAACAAAATTTATTGATAGCTTAAACTATTTTCACATGAAATTAAGTGCTTTACCACAAACCTTTTCTCTACCGCCAGCTAGCAAAAAAGGATATTTTCCTCATCTATTCAATACTTTAGATAATCAAAATTATGTTGGGGCTTTACCCGAAGCATCGTTCTATGCGCCTAATGCCATGTCGACGTCTGAGAGGGAAAAGTTTATTGTATGGTATGAGGAGAACCGAAATACTTATGAGTTTGATTTTCAAAGTGAAATACTCGATTATTGCCGTATGGATGTAGAAATTTTAAGACTTGCATGCATGGCTTTTCGGAAAATTTTCATTAAGTGCGGGAATACTTGTCCGTTTACAGAGGCAACGACCATAGCTTCTGCATGCTCCATTGTGTATAGAAAAAATTTCTTAAGAGAAAAAACTATCGGTATCATTCCAGCAGGTGGATATCGACGCGCTGATAATCATTCGCAAAAGTCAATACAGTGGCTGTTTCAGTGTGAACGTGAGATTGGTCGGGAAATCATACACGCGGGTAGAGTACGTGAATTTATGCTTCCAAAAGGGTTTCGTGTAGATGGCTACTTATCTCCGGAAAATGACAATGCAAATAAAGGTATTGTCTTTGAATATCAAGGCTGTTACACACGCGGTTGCCCTATTTGCTTTAATAAACGACGAGATAAAATAATGTCATACGGCAGAACTATGGATGAGTCGTACGAGAATACTTTTCGGAAAATTCAAAAAATAAAAACCCTGGGTTACGAAGTTCGAGAGATATGGGAATGTACTTTTGATCGGATAAAAGCAGAGAATCGCGAAATCTACGAATATGTAACACAGCATCCACTTATGAGTCGTATAACGTTGAATCCGCGCGATGCTTTTTTTGGAGGTAGAACGGAGAATATAGTTTTGTGAGTACACGATCGGAAATAACGAAAAAATTCAATATACAGATATATGCTCTCTTTATCCGTACGTGTGTAAAAGAGGTCAACTTCCCGTGGGACATCCGCGAATTTTAATTGGTGAAGACTGCAACGAATTAACGCAGGGGAATAACAATAATCTCAACAATATTGAAGGATTAGTTAAATGTAGTATCTTACCACCGCGCGACCTGTACACTCTACTCTTACCTATTAAAATGCACGGACGTCTTCTTTTTGCTCTTTGCCGCTCATGCTGCGAAGAAATGCAGCAGTGTGACTGCAATCATGAAGACCCAAAAATGCGTGAATTCACGGGCACCTAGGTTGCTGATGAGTTGCGTAAAGCTGTTGAACTCGGTTACAGTATTACGAAAATTTATATTATTTGGCAATATGAGATGACGCAATATAATCAAATTGATGGTAGCGGAGGTCTTTTTGCTGAATACATAAATACTTTCTTAAAAATCAAGCAAGAGGCTAGCAGATCGCCCTCATGGTGTACTGATGAAGCAACTAAATTACAATACATTGAACAGTATAGACTCGATGAGGGTATAACTTTGGATAAAAATAATATCGAAAAAAATTCAGGGTTACGAGCTGTTGCTAAGCTTTGCTTAAATTCGTTTTGGGGTAAGTTTGGACAACGGAGTAATTTGAAACAAACTGAAGTTGTAAAATCACGTGAATCTCGTTTAAAACTTCTTACTTGTCCGGAAAGAGATATTAATGATATACTAGCAATTAATGATGAGATACTGTACGTGAATTGGCAATACAAGGATGAGGCTGTCACTCCTGCCCCGCATACGAGTGTCGTGATCGCGGCTTACACCACCGCTCAAGCACGTTTAGAACTATATAATTACTTGAGAAGGTTGGGTGATCGTGTTCTTTATAATGACATAAATTCTTGTATATTTGTTTCGCATGACGATGCTTCGGATTATAAACCTTTTATTGGCTCTAAACTAGGTGATATGACAGATGAACTTTGTGGTTATGGTGAAAATACGTATATAAGTAATTTTGTTTCGGGAGGACCAAAGTTTTACGCTTACACAGCTGTAACACCCAATAAAGATGATAAAATTGAATGTTGTAAAGTAAAAGGTATCTCATTAAACTTCTCAAACGGTGTAAAAATTAATTTTGATAGCATTAAGAATTTGATTAACGATGCCTTTGGAAACGAAGATCACGAATCTGAAAAAATGAATGATGAATGTAGTAAAATGCGCTTAAAATTCAAAGCTATCAGAAGAACTAAAATGCATGAAGTTGTAACGCGTGAAGAATCGAAAACATGTGTTTTATTGAAAAAACGACGATACCTTACGTGACGTAAGTCTCTACCTTTTGGATATAAGAATAATTAACTTTTTGGATGTATTTATTGTAAATAAAAATAAACATAAATTTTTATATAATTTCCTTATTTTTCCATTTAAAAGATCCCTAACACATTTTTATATCCTCAGTATAGCTTCTGTCATTCAAGAGAACGCTTCTTATGGAAATTTAGCTCATTTTAACGCATAATTCAGCTTACTCGCAGTGTTATTTAGCTTGTTGGACACGAATATCAGCTTAAACAGCGGTAATAACAGCTTGTGATTCAGCACACGTAAAATTAGCTTATTTTTATGTGTGCCGCGCCGCGCCGCCGCCGCCGCCGACCGTCCGTGTGCCATAAGCTTATTTTAAGGAAAATCTCTCGTGCGTGTGTGTGTGTGTGTGTACTCGGCGAAATGGATATGCGATTCAAACATCCGTTTACGTGTATCGCTAGCGGACCCACGGGATGTGGTAAAACAGTTTTTGTCAAAAGATTTCTTCGACATCTTCCACTCATGTGCAGTGTAACTTTTGATCGGATATTATTCTATTATGCCGAGTGGCACTCTACGTATGAGACAGACTTTGTTCCAGGAGGCATAAGTAGGGAGAGTAGAAAAAAAAATCGTTGAATTTCACGAGGGATTACCTCAGCCTTCAGATTATTCTCAAGATAATGAAAAGAAAAAATTATTAATTATCGATGATTTAATGAGAGAATCTTCGAATAACATTATTCTCGATTTATTTACAAAGGGAAGTCATCATAAGAATTTAAGTGTGATTTTTATTACACAAAATCTTTTTCATAAAGGAGCTGGTCAACGCGATATCTCATTAAATGCAAATTCGTTATTTTTAAAAATCCACGTGATCGTTCGCAAATACAATATCTAGCGCGTCAAGTCTATCCCGAAGACACAAAATTTTTACAAGAAGCGTATCTCGATAGTACGTCAACTTCTCATGGCTATCTTTTGTTGGATTTGAAACAGTCGACCGAGGATGAATTTCGTTTCCGTACCTCTGTTTTTCCCGTTAATAAATTGAGTTACGCATATGTACCGAAGAAGAATAAGAAATTCCGATAAAAGTAGAGGATTCTATGATTAAAGCTTCAGTCTGATTGAAACAATGGCAGGGAGAGGAGCGTCTGCGAGAACCGATAGTCGTAGACAGCGTAGAAGACAGCGTGGAGGTGGTGGTGGTGGTGGTGCTGCTGCTACTGAAGAAGAAGAAGAAGAAGATACAAGGTGTGGATGCTTACCAAAGCATTTTACAAAAAAGTGTGTTGCAGTATTGAATGCTCTTTGTCATGCAGATAGTCAACAGCGCTTAGCACTGTTACGTGTAGCTGATAAAAAACTCATTAAAAGCATATGCGAGTGCGTGTTAAATGTATTGCGCGGAGTCGTTAAAATAAAAAACTCACACAAGTCAAAGTTAAAAAAACATAAAAGTGTCTTGAGAAAATTATTAAATAAATCCAGTAGTAATAACAGTGAAAAAGAGTGGAAAAAAAAGAAACGCGTCCTTATTCAAAACGGTGGTGCCTTTTTACCAATGTTACTTGCACCAATTATAGGTGCACTTGTGTCAAAAATATTTGGAGTCTCTGGAAATTAAAATATGGAGCACGCTCGTAAAATGGTCATTGTACCAGAGGAAACATACGAGAGAGTAACGAAGCAACAGCATCAACAACAACAACAACATATATTAGAAGAGTCGAGTAATGCTTTAGAGCCAACGATACAGACAAAGGGTGATAATTTAAGTCGTCTCGATGTTGAGATGCACGATATACTTTTTTCAAAAAGTATTACCGATGAACGTGAAAAATGTCAAAAATATTTACAAATTTTAAGAAGATATCTTCATTTTAAAAATTTGGAACGTCAGGAACTTTTATCAGATGCAAATATACTTGATGTAGAGCATGAAAATAAAGATATATCGAGTCCATTGTCCAATGAAGCGATACTTGCAAGCAGTACCAAGGGTTATGTGAGAAAAGCACGTTTATTGCTTCAACATTGGAAATCAGCATCGCATCGTATTAAATGGGATAATTCAGGTACAGTTAGCATTGATGATAAAGCTATACCACACTCAAATATTATAGATTTACTAGAAGACGTGGTACGGAGTAGACCTGTTGAAGAACCTGTAGGAAGATTTCAATTAGCTAATTTTATAGCAACAACTGACACTCCACCCAAATTAATAAGTAATCCAGAGGTGATAAAAATTAGTGAAAGTTTGAAACGTGCATTAAACAAAATTCCTTCAACCAAGAGAAATAATTCCGAGAGCGTTCAGACTTTGGAACAAGGTACTAGACTCGCGGCCGCACAACGCTATAGTGCACGTTTGAATAAGAAAAAATCCATACCGCAAAAAGCAGACAACAAGTGGCTGGCTTATAAAATTTAACATGTCTTATGGATACGCTGGTGCACGTAATCTGTTACGAATCAATGGTAAAAATAAGAAGAAGAAAAGCGAGGTTAATGAGTGGTTAAGTAATCAAGATGCATACACACTACACAAACCTATTAGACGAAAATTTCCTAGATTGATGTACAATGTCACTAATGTGGATGATTGTTGGGAAATGGATTTGTGTGTTCTCAGTAAATATGCTTGGGTCGAGTCTTTACGTGACAAAAGTACAAAAAGTGTTGTAGCTGCTTTCGACAAAATCTTAAAAAGAGCCGATGGGCGACGCCCAATTCTTATACAAACTGATCGAGGCAAAGAGTTTGTCGGATCAGATTTTCAAAATTATATAAAACAACACAAGATTAATTTTCGAGTAGCACGTAATCCCGATGTTAAAGCAGCCGTCGTCGAGCGTCTAAATCGCACGCTCAAAGAACGTATGTTCAGATATTTTACTCACAAAAATACTCATACGTATATCGATGTTATTGAAAATATCGTTTACGCGTATAATCACACTATGCATAGTGGTACTAAAATGGTTCCGGCAGTTGTAAATATTCGTAATGCAGTTGTGGCAAGAACAAATTTAGAAAAAAGAGCTCTTAGTCAGAGAAAAAAGTCTAGAGCACATATATACAGCGTGGGCGATCATGTTCGCATCAGTCGGTTGAAAGGCACCTTCGATAAAGGTTACGAAAAGAATTACAGTGAAGAGATCTTTAAGATTACCCGTGTCTCACGTCGTCAAAATCTCTTCACCTATGAATTGACTGATTTAGAAGGTGAAATAATCGACGGATTTTTTTATCCCGAAGAACTAGCTCGAGTTGGCGATGATCGTTTGTCACAAAATAAGGAATTCAAAGTGGAACGTGTGATCAAGAGTAGGGGGCGTGGTGTTAAAAAACAAGTTTTTGTAAAGTGGCTTTGCTATCCTGATAAATTTAATTCGTGGATTAAAGCAAGCGAAATCGTTACACTTTAAACATGGCCGAGGACGAATTTTATTTGATATTACCGAGTAACAGTAGTATGAAATATTTTCCTGAAAATACAACATCTTGCTTCACCACGCACTTATCGCACGAAGTACGTCTGCATGGTAAGTGGAGTGTTGCTCTCACTGAAATCAGCATACCATGCACGATGATGCATATTCAGAAACACGAATGTAATATAAAGTTTGTTAACGCACGTAGAATAGCAGTTGCAAGAAAGAGAGACATATCTGAATATTTACCAGATTGGACAAACGACAAACACAACGATGCCATATTTCCACCAGGTGTGTACGAGAATCTCAACAATCTCACAGAAGCAATAAACAATATTCCTGAATCTCACTTACGTATTGAACAGGCAAAGAAAAAAAGTGGTTATTACAATTTACATAAAAAGTGTGAATGTAAGGAAACTCATTTTTTCAGCTTGAGCGAAAAGGTCAAACGAATATTTGGCTTTGAGAATGAAAAATATAGAAATCAGGAATTTATACCCATGATTCCATCTGTAGAGTCGAAAAAATGCAACATTGGTAGGAAACAGACCTGGTTGTTTGGCAAGAGCGATAGCTGATCAATTTTTCGTTTACTCAGATATTTGTATTCCGTGCACAGTCGGTGACGTTCAAGCATCCCTTTTGCGCATAGTAACACTCGATAATTCAAAATATAAATTTGGTGTGAGAGTGGTCAAACAATTTGCACCGGGAATTTATCTACCTTTGTTAAATAACACATTTCAGAATATAATAATAGATATAAGAGATGAAAATGGGAATCATATACCATTCGAGTACGGGACGTTGACCGTAACACTACATTTCAAGCGCATTCTCTGAGAAAAAAATGGCTTACTACGCGTAATACTATGCCGATCAAATCGGTGGTGGTGGTGATGGTGCAGGAGGAGTACGTCGAGTGTTTGCAGGTTCAACTTATCAGCGAGGTCATGGTGGAATCGGCAGCTTTTTGAGTGGATTATTTCGAAGAGTTTTACCTTACATTACGAGTGGATCAGAGCAGGAATGCATGTACTAGATGATGTGGGAAATCACGGAAGCAATTTTAAACAAGCTGTAAATATGCGCATGCGTGAGTCCGGTAAAAATCTTAAGCATAAAGCCGCTGATAAAATTGCCGCTATGATGAAGGATCAGGATTTAAGATACGCGCGAAAAAGCGGAAGCGTCAATCGTCCAAGAACAGTTCAGCTGTACGCATCAGCAGTAAAAGTGGCTATATATATATATATATATATATATATATATATATATATATATATATATATATATATATAGAAGAAGCTGAAAAATTGTTACATTCTTCTGTAGCTGATTCAATAACCATAGCACGATGGAATAAACAATTTATTCTATCACTCAAGACATTTCGTATTAAGCAATAACAGGCTAAAAGTTCATGAAAAACAAAGCATTTTATGTATTACTGCAAAAATAGAATGTATCAAAGCAAGATTTGATGTTATGACTAGAAGAAAAAGTGGTGGTGGATTACAAGTACAAAAGAAAAAGATCATTGATCATGTGCGATGGATTGATATGGATAACGCTTTCAATAATCGTATGAGGACTGCTGTTATAGCTAATTTAGCACATATTGATTTGATTAAATTTCTACAAGATGTTGCAATATTATTTTCTCGAAAAATGAAAAGTATATTGCTTACAAATGCAAATGATAAAACTTTTAAAGTAAATACTGTTTTATCATGTAAATTTATGAAAATGTGTGTAAAATATAATAATAATAAAGGTGTAGAAGAAGAAGATAAAGAAGAAGAAGAAGAAAACGAATGCATCGAAAAAAAATATTTTAATACGCAAAATCATGAAATTTTATCTGCTACATCGTTAATTGAATGGTTTAAGTCTAATGTCACTCAACCTCTACTTGCAGATATTGAAGAATTTCAGGAACGTGACTCTGGTTGGACACTACATTCTATTGAAAACATACAGATTAACATAAATAAATTTAACCCAATGCGTACTGGTAGCTCTTATATACCTTTACCGACATTTATAGAGAAAAGAAAAGCATGCGTCAATGTTAAAAATTTTGATAACAAATGCTTCATATGGGCAATTTTATCTGCCTGACATCCTGTAAACCGCGAAAATCATCCGAATAGATTGAGCAATTACATTAAATATGAACATACATTAAACATGAGAGGTACTGAGTTACCGGTATCATTATAAAAGATACCGAATTTTGAGAAGCAAAATACTACAATTTCAATAAATGTTTTTGGATTAGAAAATAAAAGCATTATACCTCTCTATTTGACATCATGTAAAATGAGTAACCATAGAAATCTTCTTTTACTAACGAAAGAAAATGAGAAGTCTGTAGCAGAATCACATTATGTATATATAAAACATCTTTCACGTTTAGTTAACAATGAATTAAGCAAGAAAGGGAAAAAACCTTTGATATATGTTTATAGGTTTCATAGGTGCTTAAATTATTTTTACAATGAAGATAATTTAAGGAGGAATGAAGAACATTGTAAAAATTTAAATAATTGTAGAATTAGATTTCCCAGTGAAGAGAATAATGTGATAATGTTTAAATATCATCGTTATAATGAAAAATTGCCTTTTATAATATATACAGTCTGTGAGTGTTTACTTAAACCAATAAGACAAGATGAAAAAACTAACACTAGATCAGTACAAAGTCATGAAATTTATAGTCTTGGATACTATCTTAAATGTAGCTATAATGACTCATTATCAAAATATGAATTTTATAGAGGTCCTGAAGCTCCAAGATGGTTTGCAGAACAGTTAAAAAGTATTGAAGAACAAATTAGTACTTTATAAAAAAATCCTGTACCTATGACAGTTCTATCTCAAGCTGAAATAATAGATTATTATAATTCAAAAACGTGTCATATTTGCAAGAAATCTTTGAATGATAATGACAATGTGCGTGATCACTGCCATCTCACTGGAAAATATCGAGGATCAGCACATAGTAGCTGTAATTTAAATGATCAAGATTCAAAAATAATACCAGTGGTGTTTCATAATTTAAGTGGATATGATGCACACTTTATTATATCTGATGTATCAAATCATTTCCCAGGGCAGATTGATCTACTCCATCTGACAAAAGAAAAATACACCTCATTCACAAAACACGTGGAAAATAGTAATATCAAATTCAGAAATTTAGTTTCTTATCGATTCATGCCTTTATCACTCGAAAAATTGGCATCATATCTAAGTAGATAAGCTGTACCGTTACGAGCGCATACCGTTACGAGCGCACCCCATTACGAGCGCACACCGAAGCTTTCATCGGTAAGAGAGCGGTGAGAGAGCTGTATGCGTGTGGATGCTGGTGGTGACGTCAGCGGCCCGACGTTTTAATGATAACACCGAGATGCTGGCCTCGAGATTGTAATAGAGCGGTGGTAAGAGAGCAGTGGTAAGAGAGCGGTGAGGAGCGTTGACGTCATCAACGTTGGCGTTGTCGACCGCGAGATCCCCGATCGATATATGTTGCGTCTCGATGCTGTCGATGACGTCAACGGCTCGATGTTACCTTCTGCTGTTGATACCGACGGCTTGCTTCATTACTGATATGTATCTTTTAGATGAAAAAAAGATATCGTTGGCTATGCAGGGATTTGAACCGGGAACCTTGCGGTCACCGGCCGAGCGTTTTACCGACTTACCCGTTACGGGAGGGATGACTAATATTCAATCAATTTAGCTCGCTAATTAAAACGCTTATAACCCTCTTTTTCAGGCATAGAATAAGTATTTGTAGAAATCTTTTGTGAATACTGATTCCAATTAGAAGATTTTTCCTTCTTTTCCTGTTTCTTATCATTTTTCGAATCAGGAAGAGGCTTATAACCTGCACTACTAGGTGGTGAACCCATGACGTACGAATGAGCATGATGTGGAAATTTTCTCGTATTTATAGGTGATGGGAGCCCCAACCATCGCTCTCACCTGTGAGGTTCAACCATGTAACTTAACCTCTCCATAAGTATTTTTTTATTCCCACTCCATGGATGAATCTATTCTCTCCAATTGCTTACATTGCTCTCGCATGTATTTCTTCATAAGTCGTACATTGTCAAGAGCACAGCTGGCTTTATAGGCGCCATTATGATGAGGACAAACCGTTACGAGTTTGTCTTGTCTAGAGGTGGATATCCCATTTCCAAGATTTCCACTTCTTCCACTTTCCACTTCTTCTTCAAGGATCCCATTACCATTACGGCAGTAGAGTCATGCAAGGCTTCCCGAAGAATTTTACCGATTTCTACATATTCGATTTCTCCAAATGACCATGGTATACCATGATAATGATATTCCAACCATGTATTCTCTCGCTTGTACTTTTCTGTGAGTCGACGCCATGGAAAAGGCTGTTTGAAAAGTAGTACAATAGGTTCGATATCATCTCTTAGAGAAACTATAGATAACTCCTTGAGGAAGAAGTCATTGCCAGGCTGCTTAAAGCCTTGCATGTCCACTAAGTACTCCATCTCGGAATGACTCTGACTAGCAGCAAGCTTTTCTTTATATCATATCCCCACCACTACTACCATCCCTACCACAAGCAGCGCAAGAAAGGAGGCTTGAATGCGCGCGCATAGTAGTGCAAGAGTGGGAAGATGAAAGCGCTCTACTCAGGAGAGCAAGTTTCAAATCTCTCCATGAAATCGATTTTTGTTATGATACAATGAGTGTTATTAAATAAATCAAACGAGTTTTTTCACGACGCCATTTGCACAATTATACTGAACTATGCGATCATGTATAATTAAACAATAAGCAGAGGTTCCTGCGGGAAAATTATCTTTGGATTCAAATTCCAGCCGAACATCAACTGACGCGTTTTTCAAAGCTTCGTTCTGCTTTGAACAATCGATGACTATAAGAGGTAGATAGTTGATGAAGTGTTCCTTTTTCAGCATAGGCTCTTGTCATATTATGCATGTTGAATGTTGGCATACATATCGTAGAGCATAGCATACTGATTACGTTCAAAATCTAAATTTAGATTTCCATAAGGATAGTATTGTGAATTTAAGAAGAGTTTAACATTACTGATATTGCAGTGATCGAAACGACTAGAATTTACTTCTCTCATTCCTTTTCGATTCGTCTGGAAGCCCAGAATAACAAAGCGGAGCTTTTCTAACTGATTAGAAGTTTTGACTGTCCAAAAATGTTTGAGTGTAGTAGGAAGCAGTGGATATTCGTACAGCTCCCAAATACGAAAACTCATATCAATCGATTTACCCTTCTGAATATGACTAAGCATCCGGATTTTATGCTGATTAGATAATACTACATATGGCATGAGCCACTCAACTTTCATCAACTCAATCTTGAAATTCTCGTACTCTGCTGCAGTAGTTGCAGTTGCGACCTTCGTAGGTGTCTGTATTACGGAATTCAGATCATTTCTCGATCTAGTGAGAATGAGTTCATGCTTCACGTTAACGACTACCTTGCGATAGCCTTGAGTAAAGCCTAGGATCATACTTAGAAGTATAGATATATCAAAGTATCCTTCACTATTCATCAAATTCTCTTTCTCCTCAACGTTGAGCCAGCCAGCATTTTGTATGATTAGACTTTGACTGGGATTAATCGATACCCAGCCTTTTATGAGAGTAGTTAATCCGACATTTTTACATTTATCGATCTCTATAGCATTTATCTCATATCGTATTTCTTCAAACATATGGCAGACGGCGTTGTTTACCAACTTTGTATTTTTCACGAGAGTGCCATCAGCTTTGGCTAGCCTACCACATACATGAAGCGAACTAGCTGACGGCAAAAGACACAAGTCTTGATGTTGAACCGAGATGCGAATTTCATCACTATTATTCTAAGATGAAACGTTGTAAGGTTGATGAGCGTGAATCTCATAATGAGATATTGACTCATCGAATGTCACGGGTGACTGTATATTTAGAATTTCTTCCATTTTGACAGCCGAAGAATATACACGTTATTTTCCACCAACTCTTAAGCCGAGGCTTTTTAGAAACTGAATGTTTTGCCGTGTTAGCGTTCTCAACGTTCGCGGACGACTGATGACTTTTCGACATTTTCGATTCCTTATATACCCGCGACCGTAAACGATGCCCATTATACTTGCTTCAGGTGTAATCTCACTGTTATTACTTCACCGCGAAAATTAACCAAGTGTCCGTCTTGATCGACTATACGAATTTGAATATGACCTAAGCTTTTCACAGTGATTGGAAGGTAAATAACTTGAGATGGAACTTCGATAATCTTGTAGCCTGGTGGTACTGCTGGGAAGAATTCGTGTATAGTATGCACTTTTTTCCATTTATGTAGGCACCAGTGGTAATGTTGCACTCAATTCGTAGAGCGTTGACCTTGAGTATGGATACAGGTAGATCAGAGCTATGAGAGACGTTTGATGAAAGAAGTCGTTGTGTGAAGCCTAGCAATTGTTGTTGTTTGGTTTGAGACTGATAAGTATGTCTCTTGCAGCCAATGCTTCGCGAAGATAGTTGTCTATGTCTTCGATCTCCTAACTTCCAGTAGGTAGGGAGATTACTTCATTATCAACGTAAAACTTGTTGTTATCTATGTCAATATTCGGAATCGAATTAAAGGTTAAAAGTTCAACAAATCCAAGAACGTAGTCCTTGCGTTGAGAGTTCAATCGGTGGGAAGAATTGAGCGTCAAGTGTAGAAGATGTGCCTGAAAGACTCAATGTCAATGTATCACTCATGATGGTTGAAATGATAATCTAGCGATAATCACTTCTCTGCTCCTTTATATAGCCTGGAGCTTAAGAAATCAAGACAAAGATGACCGCAATTGAATGTATCATAGTCCTGATATCGTTCAGCGTTGTACTTTATTCGATCAACACCCAAATACAACATCAAATCGAGAGGTGGTTGAAGGTCGCCGAAGCTATCAAAATATACAACATCGCTACCTCTCTTTCCATATGCTACCCAATGTGTGCCAGGACCAGTAGCATCATCCAAATTAACAATAGCAGATTCGCGATAATGAGGTCCATTAATAGGAAGAGCATTACGCATAAAGACACCGCGGAAGTATGGTATTTTTAAGATTTTAGCATACTTTAAGAGATCAATATTAGTAAGAGCTTTCTGAGGTAACCTTACTTCGTCGATCTTTTTTTTTCCCCAATCCTCAATAATTTTGTATGCCTCTGACTTTCTTCAAGAGCCTGTTTTGCTGATTTAGCATCATTAACAGCTTTCGCTATTCCAGCAGCTCCTCCTGCGATAGCACCAGTCGCACTTAAACCAGCGAATATACGTATAAGGAATGGTAAGAAGCCTCCTACTTTCGATGGAACTGGTAGAATAGGAGGAATACCAATTTTTAGTTTATCATCAGCCTCTTTGACTGCTTTTCGAGCTCCTTTTAATGATGATAGAATGACTTTACGAGCACATTTGCTCGGAACGATTGATTTCGATGCAGCTTTTACTATCTTCTTGAATGGAACTCTCATTCCAAATTTAGACTTTAACTTCATTGCACTTGTAATAGCAAAAGCGGCTGCCTTTTTCCTTAACCCCCGAATCTTTCGAGACAACTCTTTGCCAAGCTTTATGGGCAAGGACTCTATCAGCAGCGTTCCTAGCTTCGATGTTTTCTCGATTCTGAGAATAGATTATATCGTGTTCCTTGCAGGCTACGTCTAGGGGATCAATACCTGTATCGCCACGAGCTAATCGTTTAGTGAGTTTAGTACCTGGTTCACAGTATTGCTAACCTGGTAGATGAAGTTCAATTGGAAGATTATTGATCAATCCATTAACAAGACCTCGTCCTCGACGTTTGTAAACGATCATTTCACTTTAAAGGTTAAACAACAACTAATAGCGAGAGTATAAATACCAGCTCTACTTATAGTCTCACAACAGTTGTAATGCAGACCTCTCTATACAAACATGTTCAAGAAACGTCTGTTAAGCTTCCGGTAGTAAACTTTGATACTATTGCAGAGCCGGAGAAGAAAAACAAACGACATGGTGATTTACTTCCAGATAGTATTCGAGCAGTATTTTGTGGACCCTCTAATTGTGGTAAAACAAACAGTTTGCTAGCTCTCATAACACATCCAAATGGAGTTAGGTTTGAAAATGTTTACGTCTACTCCAAATCGCTTAATCAGTCCAAGTACAAATTTTTAAAAGATCTTCTCGAACCATTGAATGGTATACAGTACTTTGCATTCAGTGAAAACGATGATGTCATAGCTCCTGAGAATGCACTTCCGAATTCTATCATGATTTTCGATGATATAGCCTGCGAAAAACAAAACAATGTTAGAGCATACTACTGTATGGGAAGACATAAGAAAGTTGATTGTTTCTATCTATGTCAGTCTTATGCACAAGTTCCGAAACATCTTGTGAGAGATAACGTCAATCTCTTGGTAGTTTTCCGACAAGATGACATGAATCTCAAACAATTATACAACGATCATGTCAACTCGGACATGTCGTATTCGCAGTTTCGAGAATTATGCTCAAAATGTTGGATGGATGACAAACATGGATTCTTACTAATTGATAAAGACAGTGCTATTAACAATGGTAGATATCGAAAGGGTTTTGACACTTTTGCTATAAATATAAGCCACACTTACAAGGGAGGTACCCGAACCCGACCTCACCGATTTCAATGATTTTACGATATGTTGTAGTACATGTGAAAATAAGAGACACGTATTTTTTCTTATCGGCTCATAAGCGTATTTAGGGGGTGAAAACGACCCCCAAAGTTAACCCCCAAAAAGCGTTTTTTCTGAATATCTCGCCTTAAAATAAATATTTTTTAACGAAACAAATTCGAGGTTATTTCTTACAACAAGAGCAAGTAATTCATGGTGATTTGAAGAGTAAGGGTGGCATCCCTTATTTTTTAGGGGTCGAAAACATATATTTTTTGGCATAATTTAATAATAAAAAAGTTTCAATTTGAAAACATCCATAATAATAAAATAAAGTTGACGTCTTTTGGCTTTTTAAAAAAATATTACTCCTAAGGGTAAAACCACCCGTTACACAAAATAATTATAAGTATGTACTTTAATTCATAAAATTTCATAGGAAGATCGTATATAAGGGTTTTCGAGGTCGCTCTTTACGAATCTGTTATCAGATTTTGAAAATTTAAAATGGCGGATCCAATATGGCGGACGAAATTAACAAAAAAAAAATGTTATATGATAAAACAAATTTTTGGCGACTAAAAAAATTCGAGAAAATGTGTTAACATTTATAAAAAAACAATAAAGTCTTCCGATTCTTTAATAAATATTACGCCTGAGGGGGTAAACCATCCCTAACACAAAATAATTATAAGTATATATTGAAGTACAAACACGGAGTGTTAAAAATGGCTTTTTCGCCCTCTGTAAGAGAAAATGTCGTACAAAACACGTATGATAAAATGATCTAGACTCATATAAATTGACACTCGTCCCACACTTGTTAATAACTATTTATTGCATAAGTTATTTGAAATAAATATTAATGATAAATATCATAATAATAATAATAATAATAATAATAATCTCCGTGATAAAAGCATTTAGTTGAATTTTTCCAATGCATATTTGGAATGCATATCGTTTTACAGATCTTATAATTACAGCCATTTCTTATTATAAGTATACAACATTTATTCTAATTTTCCATGGTTATGTACGTTTTATGGTATAAAATGTTTACAATAATGATAATCTTCGAAATAGTGTTTAAAACTTAATGATTTTTTACACCAAGCACAACGTATAATAGCAACATTGGTGCATCCTTCTATATCACAGTGTTAATTGCAAGAATCTCCAAAACTATAATTAACAGGATTGTCAAATTCTTCTGGTTTTTCATCGATATAACCACTTCTAAACCAGGAATATTTAAAAAGATTAATATACCTTGGTGAGGTAAGTTGATTATGCACTATAGATTGTAATTTAATAATGTTATTCCTTTGATGTAATTTTAAATCATAATCCATTAAAATTACATTATCCGAAAATTGTCGAACAAAATTCTTCCAGATACGGAATCCATATACATCAAGTGGTTGGATCTTCCCTGTTGTTCCTGCCCGTATTTTTTTTTACATTAACAATTTTATTGTCTGGCATCGTTTTTTCTATAACTTTATCACAGTGGCCACTCCAGGAGTCAAGTAATAGTATAGTGTTGGTACTTACATTCGGGAAAAATATTTTTTCCATTCAAATTTTAAAGAGGTCTGAAACAAAAACATTAATATTTGCTACCTTTTCTGCAGTATTAAATGAAATTTAATAAAAAGATATTTACTCGATGTTAGCTTCCCAGATTTTGATGCTTCTACATAAACATTTTCGGCCTTCAATAAATTGCTTTCAACAATAGGTCCAAAATGACCACTGGATCCTTTTAAAACTAGAAAAAATGGTGACATCAGTTTCCCTTCAGCTGATATAAGTGGTTGAATCGTATAACTATGTGTTGTTGACGAAACTGACTGCACTAGGCATTGCACTTGTTTTTCTCCCTCGATTGCGAGGGTTCTTCCAGAATGCATTTCTAGTTGAAATCCACTCTGGTCGGAATTATATACATTTTGAATTCCAACTTCTAATGCACATAACCAAACATCGGCGACAAACGCATCTGCTTTTTTTTCAAGTTCCGAATTGCTTTCTATTGTTTTCTTCGTAAGGAACTTATTTATTTTTCGCGAAACTATTCTATGAGTAGTTTTAAATTTTGATAACCAATTTCTAGAAGCTTTGAATCTAAAATCTTCAGAACCTATTTGTTTTTGAGCTTGTAATGCCCATCGACGTATATCGCGATCATGAATAATAAAACCAGCAGTGAGTGCAGCTTTAAAATTATCTAATGTATATTGACAAATTTGAGCGATTTCTTCTCTGTAAGTGCCACCTTTATTGATTGTGCGTATCCAACGCTTCAGCTGACTAACGGATCTAACTTTCTTAAATCTTTTCTGTACAGTTTCAAGTTTCATGTGTGACGTTGTTTTAGGACTTTTCCAAAATTCTACAGCCCTTTTCTTATATTCAAAATCGACTTAATTATTTTCTTCCGTACATTCATTTGTTGTTGCTTCCGAAAAATCAGGAATATGATGTAGTACTTGATACTCAACTATTTTTGCATCTTGATCTTTGAAATCTTCTAGAAAATCCAATGATTCTTCAAGTGTCATTTCAATGTCATTGAATTAATCTGCTGCATCTATTAAAATATATTTAATTTGCACCGACAATTGAATTTCTCTATAATTTGTCTCACTTTGTCGTATTTGTAATGTTCCAAAGAAAGCTGATAAGAAACTTATAACATTTAGAGGGTTAATTCTCATCTTCAGATCTAATGTAAATAAAAAGAAAACAATTTATTTGTTATATGATTGTAATTATCGAACAATTTAAATAAAGCATTTCTTAATTTTTTTTTTTTTTTACGTGGCATTTGGAACTTGAAAGTTCATCGCCTCATCCACGCAAGCCTTCCACGCTGCCCTATCTTGAGTTAATCCCACCCAAGATGCACCTCTCCGATCGACACCCACTCGTCCTATTTCTACTAGATCCGCTTTTACATTGTCCTCCCATCTACGTCTAGTTCTACCTAGAGGTCGCGTTACCATCGGCCTGCCCTTCATGACCCGCGCTGCCGTACGGTCGTCTCCCAGGCTTGCTACGTGCCCTGCCCATCCCAATCTGCGCGATTTTATTATTCTGTTAATATTTGGTGACGCGTACAGATTGTGTAACTCATCATTGTGTAGTCTCCTTCATTCCCCGGTTTCCTCATCTTTCTTCGGCCCGTATATTTTTCGCAAGACTTTATTTTCAAATACCCTAAAACGGTTGTCCGCCTGCTTAGTGAGAGCCCACGTTTCGCACCCGTACAGAACCACCGGCAGTATTATTGTCCTGTATATTCTTATTTTAACGTTTTTAGACAACAGCCTCGACTTAAGTAAATTACTCACGGCGTAGAAGCAAGCATTACCCGAATGGAGTCTCTTGTTTATTTCGACATTAATCTCGTTTCTATCATTTATGGTCGTACCCAGATACCTGAATTCGCTAACCTTTTCAAAAGTAAAATCCCCAACTCTGAGATCTTCCTCCCCTCTGCAGATGCCTAGTTTATCCACAATCATGTACTTTGTTTTTGATTCACTAACTTCTAACCCTGTATACTCTGCCGCTTTTATGAGGATTTCTGCATTTCTTGCTACCCTTTCCCTACAATCCCCCAGTATATCCAAGTCATCTGCGTAGCCTAGTATTTGCGTTGTTCCATTAAGCGTTGCGCCCAGCTGGCTAACCTGCATTTTTCTAACGACATACTCTAACGTTAAGTTGAACAGCACCGTAGAGAGCCCAATCCCTTGTTTTAAACCATCGCGTATCGTGAAGGGTTCTGATATATTACCGCCTACTCGGACCTTTCCCGTGCTTCCGTTCAGACATATTTGAATCAATCTCACGAGTTTTTCCGGTACACCGAGAAGTACTAGAATTTGATACATTTTGCTTCGCTTAATAGAGTCGTACGCTTTTTTGAAATCTATAAATAGTTGGTGTATGGTTTCGCAAAATTCCCACTTTTTCTCTAACAACTGTCTTATGGTAAACATTTGATCGCTCGTCGATCTGTTGCGCCGAAATCCGCACTGATAATCTCCTACTATATCTTCCGCGAATGGAGTGAGTCTAGCTTGTATTACGTTTGACAGAACTTTGTAGCACGTTGCTAAAAGTGAGATACCCCTATAGTTATTGCAGTCTGTCTTATCCCCCTTTTTAAAAATCGGTATAATGATAGATTCCTTCCAATTTTCGAGTATTGTTTCATTTTTCCAGATGGCACATACTAGTTTATAGATTTTGAAAGTGAGCTCGACGCCCCCATATTTGAGTAACTCAGCTGGTATAGAGTCATTTCCCGCGGCTTTGTTGTTTTTTAGTTTTTTAAACGCGGCCTCTACTTCTTGGTAGCTTGGTTCCTCCACGTGGAGTTCAGCAGTGTTAATTTCGTCCCCTAATTCTTCGCTATTTTCGTGCACGTTTAATAATTTATCGAAATAATTTTTCCACATCGACAGTAATTCATTGTCATTTGTTACGAGGTCCCCGTTTTCGTCCTTCATCAATTGCGCTCTACTCCTAAAGCCCTTTCCGATGGCGTTAATCCCTCTGTACATTTCGCGTGGGTTATTTTCCTTACTGTTAGTATCTATTCTCCTAATAAGATTCTTTTGATACTCGCGCTTCTTATTTCTGTAGATCGCGCTCGTCTGTTTCCTTACGTTAGAATACTCTTCTACGGTCCTATCGCTTCTATTTTGTAAGCTATCTAATTTAGCCTTTTTGCGCCTTTCAAACCAGAGTTCGCACTCTTCGTCAAACCATGGTTTGCTCTTTGGCTTTTTCTTTTTACCCAATACTTTGTTCGCGGCCTCTTTTACCGTTTTTTCGATGTCCCCCCATAAGCTATTAGGTTCGTCATTCCCCTCCGGCGATGTGTTTGCTTCTTCAAGTGCCTGAAACCTGTTATTAATTTCTATCTGGTAGCTAATTCGCTCTGTTCTATCTCGTAGCTTCTCAATATCGAAGCTTTCTACCTTGTTTGCTCGCTTACTATTTTGATTCGCTACTAGTCTAGCTCTTAATTTGGCTACTACTAGGAAGTGGTCCGAGTCGCTATCTGCCCCTCTGTAAGCCCTTACGTCGAAAACGTTAGTATGACGTCTTTTTTCAATGAGGAAAGGATCAATTTGGTTCTGCGTGGCCCCGTCCGGCGATGTCCACGTTGCCTTGTGTATGTCCTTGTGCTTAAAACACGTAGTTTTGATTATAAGATCTTTTGCCGCCGCGAAATTTATGACCCTAATACCGTTATCATTGCTGGCTTCGTGCAGGCTTTCCTTCCCTATAGGCCTAAACATTTCCTCCCTACCTAGTTTAGCATTGAAATCGCCTAATACTAATCTTGTGTCGTAAGACGCGAACTGGTCGATTAGCTGCTCTAAAGTTTCGTAATAGAGATCCTTAGCTTCTTCTTCTTTGTCCTCCGTAGGACAGTGCACATTAATAAATACATATCTATACCATTCACCTTCGATAATGATGTACGAGAGCCTCTCATTGACGGATTTGAAACTTTTAACCGAATGTATGATGCTTTTGCTTACGAGAAATCCGGTGCCTAGAGATCCCCCATTCCCGGCCCCATACAGGTACGTGAAGTTACCCGATGCTAGTACTCCGCCATCTGGCCACCGCGATTCCTGTATTGCTACCAAATCTAGATTGTACCTATCAGCTTCCTTTACGAGTTCTTTAAA
>JAZHPH010000696.1:0-26454 GCA_037356405.1 Nasonia oneida | reverse complement strand
CCGTCCTCCATAAATGCTCCGAAGGACAAGCTCTCTCGTCTCAGGTGATACTCCTTCTAAGCCTCGCAAGATTTGAAGGAGGATATTCCTCTCCTCTTGCTGGCTATAGTTAGGGACCTCCCTGACAACGTGGATCGAGCGATTCGGGGTGTCCACTTGTGGGCGGAGACAGCGGAGACGCTCCCTCTCCTGCTGTTGATATAGCTGTTGATACAGCTCTCGTGTCACCAGCCCTTCGACCTCGTTCCGATACGCCGCTTCCTGCTGCTGCCTTTCCTCTCGTATGCGGCGATCGTTCGCTTCTCGTTCCTCTCTCTCTTCTCTCTCTTGACGCTGACGAGCCTCTCGTTCTTCTCGGTGGCGATGGTCCCGTCTCTCCGGTTCCTCTCGCTGACAGCTATCGGGTTCGTCCCAGTTCTCTTCGGCGAAGTTGACGCCACTGGCCGTTTCGATAGGAACGTAACCTCCTCCTCGCTGTTGGCGGCTCCGAAAGGCCTCGGCGCACCGCGGACAGCTGGTCACCTGGACTCCGTGTCTCCCGCAGTTACCGCAGAAGTCACGGGTGATCCCTTTAGTACATGTTGTAACACCATGGCCCGGCTGCCAACAGTTAAAACAACTGTACGGGGCCGGGTCGATCGTCGGGTTTGTTGGAATCGGTCGGAGTCCTCCGAACCACGCTCCCCTTTCCTTTACAGGCAGGGTCCTGCGGTTGGAGGAGCGGCTCCTTGTTCGATCCGCCGAGCGATCTTCGATGACGTTTCTCGCGTCTCTTCTCTCTCTCTCTCTCTCTACCTCTCTCGTCGGAGCCGTTGGCCGCTGTCCTCGCCACCGGGACTGGTTGGTCTCGGGCTGGTAGGCAGGCCTCAGTCTCCTCTCTCGTCTCTCTCTGAATACGCCTCGCTTCTCTTCTTCGGGCGGCTCTGGCTGCGTTGCGTCGTGCGTTCCTTGCTGCTACAGCCTCCTCCCGGCTCATGTCGTTCTCCGGGGTTGCAGCAGATGCTGGTGTATCTACTTCCATCTGCTCCTGGTCGACGAGCATGGAGGCAGCTTCGTCTCGTGTCCGCTGCTCCTTTTGATGGCAACGCTCAGCTTCCTCTCTCACCTTCTTCTCCTTCTCGCTCTTTCTCTTTCTCTCCTCTGCTGCGGCAGCGGCTCGCTCTGCTCTGAGCCGCTTTTCATCGTCGTGGGCCTCGCGTAGTCGTTGTTCCTCCTCTCGGGCTCGCCGCTCTTCTTCTCGTTCTCTGGCCTCTTTTTCCCTCTGCTCCATTTCTTCTCGTCGATTTCTCTCTTCCTCTTCTTGTCGCTCCTCTCCTCTCCTCCTCTCGTCTTCGTTGTTTTCCGGTGTCTGGTTTACTTCCTCCGGATGACGGGTCAGGGACCAGTTATCCCAGTCTATCTCGGCCGTCCCAGAATAGACACCGCCGAAGAATCCTCTGATCGGCGAACCCGGCTCATCGTCGTCCGAGCTGGACAGATATGCCGAGACATAATCTTCTTTTGTGAGCTGAGGAGGATTTTTGCTCTTCTTCTTCTTGTTCTTCCTGCTCTTCTTCGTCGGTGGACCCCCTCCCGAGTTTACTCTAGTCTGGCCCCTCGGAGTAGGGGCAGCAGCGGGAACAACAGGAGATTTGGCGACGTATAACTCCAACTCCCTCTGCGCCCGTCTGCTTTCCTCTGCCTCCGAGCTCTCTTTCCCTCGAGATTCGGCGGATGGCTTCTGCCTCTCCATCCGAATCTCACTCTCCTCCTCTCTCGCAACCTCCTCTCTGACTAAGCCCATACGCCGGGGAATTGCCCCTGTCGAGATCGCCTGGCTTAATCTTGTGATCGTCTCTGTCCTTGGCCTCTCCTCGTTGCTCCCATCTCGCTGCTGGCTGCTCTCTGGCCTCGTCATCAGACCAGCTGTGGATTAGCGCAGGCGCAGCCTTGGTGTGGTCGCGCCGATCCTCAAGCTGGTTATCCCTGCCCCTGAACCCTGCAGAGGCGTTGATGACGTTGCTGGCGTTGGCAGTCTAGCTGGTGATCTTGCTACCTGGGCGAACGTCGGTCGTGGCGGTGCAATGTTGGTCGGTGGCGGGCCTGTCGGCACCGTCTCTCTCTCGTCCTCTGCTCGTTTCATCCTAAAAACACAAATGAATTAGTATTTTTGCTTAGCCTTTCGCGGCGGGACCCAGCGCTTAAGTTCATCCACGTAAGCCTTTGTCAACCGTCGCGATTTTCCGTCACGGTAGCCTAGTACATAGACTATCGGGGATTTAACCTCGACAATCTCATACGGGCCTTCCCAGTGCGGAGCTAGTTTTTTAGAAACACTCTTGGCTGCGTCGGATAGGATATGGGTCTTTCGCATGACCTCATCTCCTACTTGAAATCGCGCATTTTTCCGCCCCTTGTTATAAACGCGTTCTTGTTTTTCGGTTGCAGCGCTCGTGTATTTCCCCACCAATTCTCGCAGCATATCTAATCTCTTCATCCTGTCCAACCACTTATCTGGCTCCCCTCTTTCCACGGGTTTTCCTCCCTCGATCTCCCGTCGCAAACGAGGATGTCGCCCGTAGTTGAGAAACGCAGGAGAGACTCGAGTAGAAGCTTGCGTCGCCGTGTTAATGGCATGACGAAACTCGTGGAGATGCAAATCCCAGTCGCGATGATCGTTTTTTACATACATCGCGATCATCGTTTTAAGCGTGCGATTCGTACGCTCGACGGGATTTGCCTGAGGATGATAAGGCGGAGTGGTGATATGTTTCACACCGTAGACTTCCAACACTTTCTTCAAGTGTTGGTTGTCGAACTCCTTTCCATTATCGGTTAAAAAATATTCAGGGGTTTCCCACCTGAATAAAATCAACTCCTCAAACGCTCTGGCTACTGACTTCGCATCCGCCTTCCTTAACGGCTTCAATTCGATCCAGCGTGTAAACAAGTCTTGGAACACGACTAGATATTTGAATCGATTTTTGCTCGGAGGAAACTCCATGAGATCAGCTGCGACGATGGCCCAAGGCCGCTCGACGACTCGCCGTCCCATGAGCCCTTTCGCTCCGCTTTGCGCCGTTTTATATTTTTGGCACTCCTCGCACGACTGTACGAACTTGTACACGTCGTGATAGACTCCTCGCCAATAGTACTCTCGAGCCACTCGGTCATATGTCTTCTCTATTCCCAAGTGACCCGAGGAAGGCGGACAGTGTGCATCTCTTATTACTCTCTCCTTCTGTTCCTCCGGCACTACTAATCTCCACGCTTCCTCGCGGTGTGTTATCGGGTCCAGCAAAGCATCCTTGTGCCAACGATAAAGCATTCCATTTTCGATACGCCATCCTAGGTACTTCTCAGGGAATTTTTCCACTTGTTGTCGCAATTTTAAATATTCCGGATCTTGCACCTCCTCAAAGGCGGCAACAGCGTCCTCGCCATTGTCGTCGCTTCGGGGTAACGCATCCGGAAAATGATTTAGTTCACCTTTTCGATAAATCACGTCAAATTGCCACTGTTGCAATTCAATTGCCCATCTTGCTAGGCGACCGCTGGGATCTTTCAAATTCCTCAGCCACTGCAGACTTTTGTGGTCTGTTATCACGCTGAAGTCGTACCCCTCAATGTACGGCCTCAGCTTTCTGATAGCCCAGACCACTGCCAAGCATTCTTTCTCCGTCGTCGTGTAATTTCTCTCGGCAGAAGTTAGTACACGACTAATATACACTATCGGGTGCTCGCCATCGTCATGGTCTTGAGTCAAAACGGCCCCGATAGCTGCGCCACTGGCATCGCATTGCACTTTGAACGGCCTTGTAAAATCAGGCCGAGCAAGTACAGGGGCCACGGTGAGCGCGTGTCGGAGAGCTTCAAAAGCCTCTTGTTGCTCATCTCCCCACTCCCATTTCTGATCTTTTCGCAGCAGTCGGACGAGCGGGACTTTGAGCTCGGATTCGCGCTCGATAAAGCGCGAATACCAGCCCAACATACCCAGAAATCGTCTTAACTGTTTGACGTTTTTCGGTGCTGGAAAGTTTTTCACTGGCTCTACCCTTTCGGGATCAGGACGCAGTCCCTCCTTGTCCAATAAGAAACCCAGCCACCTGATTTGTGAACAACAAAATTCGCACTTCTCCTCATTCACGACTAGCCCCGCGCCCGTGAGTCGCTTCAGGACAAACTCGAGCCACTCTAGGTGCTCTTCGAAAGTCTCCGTGGCGATCACCAGGTCGTCGAGGTAGGCGAACACTGGTGGCTCGCACGCAGGCCCAAACAAAGCATCTATTAATCTCTGTTGGGTCCTGGGCGCGTTACACAGACCGAACGGCATACGCTTAAACTGCCACAGGCCCGAGCCCGGCACAGAAAAAGCCGTATACTTCCTGCTCTCTGGCGACAACGGGATCTGATAATAGGATTGTTTCAGATCGATCTTTGATAGATATCGAGCACTGCGTAGCCTATCTGTAATCGAGTCCATATTCGGGATTGGATGCTCATCCTTAATAGTGACTCGATTCAAATCTCGATAATCGACGCAAAACCTCCACGTTCCGTCGGCTTTGCGGATCATGACAGGTGCGCTTGTATAATCGCTCGCCGATCTCTCTATGATCCCTTCAAGAAACAATCTCTCAACTTCCTCGACCGCGGCTTGCTGTTTTGCTGGAGATTCACGCCGAGGCTTATGCCGAATCGGCGTGAAGTCCATCAGCTCGATATGGTGCTCCGTAAGATGCGTGAGCCCTATCGATGAGCCTTGGTTTTTAAGGATCTCTTCCACGAGCTCTCTCACCTCCGCTCGCTCCCCCTCCGTGATGGTCGATAGGCCTGCACACTCCGCGTACACGGTAGCTTCCTCTTTGTTGTTTATATCAGCAAATGGTCGCCACTCGCCCTCTTCCGTACGCCACAAACCTCTTCCCAGTCGCACGTCGCAATCGAACTTCTTACAAAAATCCATTCCGAGGATCATTGGTTGTTCGAGCGACGGTGCAGCTTTGAAAGATATGGCTTGTTCTTTACCTCCTATATCGAGTATCATCTCCAATTCTCCAAGCACTGAGTGAATGTGCCCCGTGGCTGTGCGGAGCTTAGTTGTGCTCTTCGTTAACCGCTCCCGAAATCTCTCAGCGATTTCTGGACCAATCAACGATAGAGTTGCCCCAGGATCGAGCAGTGCCTGATACACATGCCCGCCTAGGCTCACTGTTAGGAAATTTCTATTTTCCGAGTTTGCTCCGGCCACCACTTCTCCTTCATCCGCACTTTCCCTCGTGCTAAGGCCTGGTACAAAAAGCGGTTTTGGCGAGCTTTGAAGTCTTTCGCTACTCGCAGCGTTTCGTCTCTCGCTCTCTTTCTCTACTCCTAACGGTTTGAACCATTGGCAGCCTCTAATGTCTAATTGGACTGTGGTCAGGTCCCCCCTTCTCCTCTCTTCCTTCTCGTCTTCGCTCAGTAACCTCGTGGCCTTCTCCTCAACCTTTCTCAACTTGACAAACCGACGCGCTTCTTCCTCGTCTTTCCTCTCGGTTTCGTCGAGCTTCACGAGTGGCTGAGCGAACGTAACTCCTCTAATCTCCTTTCCTCCCGTTCTTCCTTGTTCTGGGGGCGCCGGTTTCTTTATTTCTGGGCCCCCAACTTCAAGTTTCCCAGAGCTGTAGTTATCACACGACAGTCGGGGCACGAGAGTAAAGTGACGCCTTCTCGTCCGCACCACTGACAATGGATCTTAGGAGCGTCCATAATCCAGTTTGCATGAGTTGAATTGGTATGCGCCGTCGGAGGAGTTGTGCAGTTCCTCGAGGTGTGCCCCTTCTCTCTGCATCTATAGCAGACTACTTCGGGACACTGTGAGGCGCGATGACCAACACGGTGACACGTGAAGCACGCGCCGAGAAACTCTCCCGCGCTCACGTTGGTCGGTCCTAAAGGCGATTTACCCGCCTCCGCCGCTGGATTCCTTCCGGTGCGTGGCTGATTTCCTCCGCCCTTCGGTTTATTCGTCGAATCCTGGCTTGATGCAGCAACTTTTCCCGTCGACTTTGATTTATTCCCAGAGTCGACGTTAGTGCTTGCGCTCGCGACTTTTTCCGACTCAGAAGCGGACGCTGAAATCGTAGCTTTCTTAGCTTTCGACTTCTTGCCCTTCTTCTGAGTCTCCTCACTTTCTTTCTCTTTGTCTACCGTCTCGACTGCAGCAACCTTAGGCTTAGTCACCCCTCCTGTATATGCCGCGCCGGGAACGTGCATCTTCTCAGCTGGCAATGGCGGAGCATAACGACTGTCCAAGTCTCGCTGCTTCTCCCACCGGCGACCATACTTCTCAAGATCTTCCAAGCTATCAATGAGTTTATCACCGATAGCCTTCCGATACTCGGGTAGAATATTGCGATACGCTATCTGCAACAATTCTCTTTTTGATGGGGGTCGATGGAAGCGTGACACAATGTACTCAAATTTGGCGAGAAACGTCGTGATTTTCTCACCTTTGTGTTGCGTCCTCCTCCTCAAATCCTCCATTAAATCTTCCCTGTTATATTCAGTAACGTAGCGGTGCCTGAATTCTCGACAAAACTCCGTCCACGTCTGAACTTTCTCTCTTTTGGCTCGGAACCAACGGCCCGCCTCGCCCTGGAAAATACACGGCAACACGTTTATCCAGTCGACATCCAAAGCTCGAGTACCTCTTCGGCAATCACTTAACCTTTCCAAAAACTCTTCTGGGTCCTCGTTTCGGCCTTCGCCGGAAAACTGGAAACCCCAGTCTTTGAGTTTTTTTGTGATATCTCGGGCGCTGTCCATTCTCTCATTCCGAGAACCTCTCACCGAGAGTCTTCCCGTCGACGCATGATTCGAGCTATGCTCGAATTCGCTGTCGCTGCCGCTCAATAAACTCAAGCTCCCTCTCGGACTTCGTGTTCTCGCGGCCCTCTCTTTCCTTTCTGCCTGTCCTCGCTCGCTTCTCCGGATCCTCTTCGCGCGACTCTCCCTCGTGTGAGGAACCTCCGACTGACTCTCCGAACTCCTGTCGCTTGGCCTCGTTCTGTCGAAGAATAATTTTCTCTCTTCTCTCTGGTTCTCTGACTGACTAACGGGCTCCGCTATTCTCTCTTTTCCCCGCCTCGGACACTGCAAGGTTGGCCGTTTTATAGCCTGCGTCGAGGTTCGTCGGAGACCTTCCGATCTCATCTCTTCCTCTCTACGCAAACTGTTTTGCTGGCGAATCACTTGGCACGCTTTGTTCCATGCTTCTTCGCGCACTTGTTGGAGATTGCATTGATGCCGTCGTTGCACTTCTTCTTCCTCCTCCTCGATATCGAACTCATTCATTACCTGATTAAAAACGCGATGGCCTTCAAGTTCGAGCTCCTCTTCAAGGGCCCTCTCTCTGGCTTGCTCGTAGGTCATTCCGCTCGCGCGGAGTTCCCCTATACGAGTCACGCGTTCATTCAAACGTTCGTTCGTTTCCCGATACCGATTCTCACTCTCTCTTTCGCTTTCAGCCGAACTTCTTCCCGCTCTAGAGCTTACTGACGAGCTTTCTTCATTTCTCTGCTCGTTACAGTTGGCTGTCGCAGAAACATTTCCTCCCGCTAGAGTGGTCGATGGCGTATACCACCGCTCTCTTCCTAACGGAGGTCGGCTTTCGGCGACAGGAACTCTGCTCGAAATTTCTCTGAGTCCCGGTCGGGCAATAGGTGATTCGCCTATACCTCGTACTATTCGAGCCGAGAAATACTCCCACGCTCCCGGATGTCTCCCTGGCATGCGGTTCTCAAACCGGTAGCCACGCGGTGCTGGAGTCGGAGGCGATATCAAGTTTCCAATTACTGCCGAGGCAATCGGTCGTCCTGATAGCGCCGCCGTAGCAGTCACCAGGGCCACTCCAGCCCGTGAAGTGACTACACTCGACGACGTCATAGTCGCCACTGCCGTACTCGGTGGCACGTTTAAATTGACACCACTTCGGTGATCGTCTCCTCCGTTCTCGCTTTCGCTAGAACGTGGATTGATCAACCTTACCTGGTTGTCATTGTTTACTCTTCTCTTCTTTCCCTTCTTTGGTGGAATTTCTCCCAAAATACGCCGCTCTATTTCCTCGCTGGATATCGCGACTCTCTCGCCTTCGATATCCCACTCATACCACGGCACTCCTTCCAAAGTCGGGTCGGCTTCCGAAATATACGCGCGTAATAATCGATCGCGACGAACCTCAGCAGAGCCACGCAAACCAAAACCTCTGGCCCCGAGCTCTTCATCGAGATCGTACTCTGTCAAACGGCCGATTTTAAATTTCATCGCGCGAAATTCGCGCGAGCTATGCATCAGCCGTTGCATTACGGCGGCATGCGTTTCGTTACTTGCCGCTCGATTCATCGCGCTTTCTCACTCTCACGCACGCTCTCTACGCTCCCAATTTCTCCTCCTCTCCACCTCGGCGATCACGAATTCCCCACAAGGGATGCCAATTGCGACGCTGTGCCTCCCAACACAGGTGCGCAACACTTGACGCCTCGTACGCGCCAAGATTTTTCGTTAATCTCGGAATTTAATGTAATCGCCGACGTTTGGGAGAACGTGGAGGAAAGAAGGAGGAAGTAATCACACAATTTATTAACTTGTATTGCACGTATATTTATCCCAGCCATTCCTTACAGCGTGGTGGCCGTAGCCGCCCACACACAATAGCCACGCAGGGCTCGCCGTCACACCTCTACTCTCATATACGCGCGCACGCCTCAAGTCTCTCGCCTCTGACGTCGCGCAGTCTGACCCGTCTGCGCTCTCTCTCTCACACACCCGAATTTCGGCTCGGCGCGACCAGCTCGAGTAGCGATACGGCCGGCGCGCTCGTTCTCTCTCTCACTCTCTCTCTCTCTCTCTCCCGCACGGATACTCGCGAGCACAGCGCGCGCTCACGGCAGCGTTGTCGGCCGAACCAACGCGGCCCCCCCCCCCCTCTCTACTCTCGAGCACGCACACACGTATCGGCGCGCTCACTAACAGCTCGCGCCGGCGGTCCCGGCCTGGCGATGCCTGAACCGACGCCGGCGTAGCTGTCGGTTTCCCCCTCCCTTCTCTACTCTCTCCCGCTCTTCTCGATGCTCGCGCGCACCGACTTTGCCGCGCGTTGGCAACAAGCCCGACCTGCTGCTACCGAGCAGCGAGGACTTCTCGGACGCCCCGATGCTTCTCTCTCTCTCTCGCTCTCGCACACACACACACTCTCCCGCGATCCTTCTACGCTACGCTGTTCTCTTCTTTTCCCGCTCTCGTGTACACTGGCCCGATGCCCCGCGTAGACGACGTCGAGGTGTACGCCCGCACCGTACACCGCTCTCTCGTCTCACTCACTCTTTCTCGTACACACTCGCGACTTTCTCTCTCTCTCTCTCTCTCGCTTCTCTCGGCGGCCTAATGGCTCGCACCGAGAGTATCCCGAGCAACCCAAGAATTCTTACCTGGTGTAGGAGAGACGAACACCAGTCTCTCGTCCCTCAGTGGAAGCCTCGCTAGCCCAGGAGGTGCTGGCTTCCCGTACTCTTTCTCTCTCGCTCTTCCTCTCTCTCTCTCTCTCTCTCTCTGCAGACAGGGGAATGAAGGCCTGGCTCCCGTTCCGGCTTCCTTCCTCTGGCTGAACGGCTGGATAGTCGTCTCCGGGGAGGGATCTCTTCCTCGGGGCGATGGTCCAGGTCGTGGCGCTGCTGCTCTCTCTCTCACTCTCACTCTTTTCGTGATTCCCTCTCGCGCGCTCTCGTCACTTCGAAGTCTTATCGACAAGGCTCGGAAAGGAACTGCCGAGCCGCTCCGCCGCGCGCGCTCGGCGTCTCGCCGTCGTCCGTCGGGCCCGGCTGATAACGTAGCCCGATTGGCTGCGCGAGGCGCGAGACGTGCTAATTGGCTGCTCGTTTCGCGCCAGCTCGAACCGGCGAGCTCCCCCCCTTGGGTACATCGGCCAGCGAATTCCACGAATTCCCGGGACGTAGCTCGCGTCCGAGAAAACGCGGGCCTCGCTGGAACCGATCGCCTTTTCTTCCTTGCATCGAGTGAAGTTGCCGCGCAAACATCAAAGCGCGATTTGCTCGGCTGCGACGTACAACGTCGCACGTGATATTCTTTAATGAGTCTGTATCTGTCCTCGACCTTTGGCACTGGTAGGTTATTTTTAAACAGGACGATTGATATTGCTTTTCCTTTAAAGATATTGTTACATTGCTCAATTACGCGTTCCCAGTCTGCGAGCGTAATTATTTCCAAATCTCTGATAAAGCCAAACGTTGTTATTCCGTATTTTTCGGTCAATAACTGCAGTGTTTTTATACATCCAGCAATATCCGGTCTTAAGGGTTTGTCGTGTAGGTGTTTCTTTAAAACGATTCAGAACATGTACGTCTCCCTGTATTTTGTTACGATGATTTCGCCTACAAAACGTTGTGTTTCTAAGAGCTCTTCTGCGGGTATGTAGCGACTTTCTATCAAGGCGTTTAGTACTTCTGTGTTGAGGATCATGTCTTTTGCCAAAAAGAAAATTTAATAGAAAGAAAAGTCCTGTAAATAGGTATGGAAATCCTGTAACTCATTTTATCTATGTAAATCACATTGATGCAAATGTACCGAATACATTTGAGGAGGCGTTAAACTCAAATGAATATAAACAATGGAAAATTGCGATGGACTCAGAAATTAATAGTTTAAAGAAAAATAATACTTGGCAAATTGTTGAAAGACCAAAAGATAAAATGTCATTGATGTAAAATGGGTTTATAAAAAGAAAAATAATAATGTTTATAAAGCGAGATTAGTTGTAAGAGGATTTCAACAAAAAGATTATTTAGAAAATGTTTATTCACCAGTAGGAAAAATGCAAACTTTGAAAATTTTATTGTCTTATAGTTGTAAAAATAATTTATTTATAGAGCAAATGGATGTCGAGACAGCTATGTAAAAACAGAAGTTTATGTTAATGAACCGAAAGGTTATGAAACCGGAGACAATAAGGTTTGCAAATTGCAAAAGGCATTATACGGATTACGAGAAAGCCCAAGGGCCTGGTATGATTGCTTCAACAATTTTATCGAAAAATTAAACTTTGTGCGAAGTAACTACGATCACTGTTTATATGTAAATAATGCAAGCAAAGATTCAATATATATTCTAGTCTTTGTAGATGATCTCTTAATCTGTTGTCGAGATAAAAACAAAATAAATGAAGTCAAATCTAGTCTAAATGAAAGATTTGCAATGAAAGACTTAGGAAAAATTGGAAGTTATATTGGAATAGATATAGATTATAGTGATGATAAACGTAAGATGACTTTAAGTCAAACAAAATACATTGAATCTTTGGCTACAAAATATAATTTAGAAAATGCTAAACTATATGACACTCCAATGGAGTCGAATCTAAAACTACACAAGCAAAAGAAACAGATGAACGAATTAAATATAGAAATTTAATAGGCGAATTACTATATATAAGTACAGGCACAAGGCCAGATATAGCATATAGTGTAAATTATTTAAGTCGTTACCAAAGTTGCTACGACCAAACTCACTATAAATAGGCAATACGAATTTTAAAATATCTGTATAAAACGAAAGACTTGAAACTAACATATTATGATAATATAATTACCGAAACTTTAGATTGTATGGTAGATTCCGATTTCGCAGGTGATAATGTAGATAGAAAATCCACAACCGGATACGTAATTAGATTATACGGAAATGTTATTTTTTGGAAAATCCACAAAGTGCGGTAACAAAATGTTAAACTTTTGCAGAATATGTAGCTTTGTGAGAGGCAGACTCCGAAATATTATTTGTAAGAAATTTACTGAGCGAATCATTTGATGTAAATGTAAATGAACCAACAACTATTTACGAAGACAACTCAGGAGCAATTGCAATCGCGAAATTCGGAAACTTTACTCCAAATTCAAAGAACATTGATATCATTATATAAATGAAAGCTACGAAAAGGGCGCGATAGATATTGTAAAAGTTGACTCTAAATGTAATTTAGCAGACATCTTCACAAAGAGTCTGGATAAAACAAAGTTCCTAAACAATAGAAAAGGTTTAAGTTTAATCTAAAGCGTTTATATATAAAAGTTCAGAGTAATAATCGCTAAATTCAGTTGTAAAACTCAAGTTCACTTGAAATGATCTTAATTCAATTAATGTAAAATGCGATGACAAATTATATGCAAAATTGAAAACTCAAATGTGTCGAATTATAATGTAAAAATATCACGACTGTAAAATTAAGGAGGTGTTGTAATATGTAAATTTATACAGTCGTAATACTTAAAACGATACTCGTCGCGCCCTCTACTGGTTGTCAACGATTTGGTGCAACGAGACAAGCTCGATTGAACGCGAGCTAGTGCGCATGCCTCGCGTATATACTCTAAGCGCATACTATACTGTATACTCAGCTTCCTGGAGTCAGACTATGCGACTCTCTACTATACTCTCTCTCTTGCCTGTAAGACTCCGAGCAAAGCGGACGTACTGCCGACTATGGCTACTGCCATATATAAATAAATTACTATTATTCATTTAACATTAACCTCAGTGTTCTCATTTTACCCACGGATTCTAACTATACGCAAGGTTGCATTTATGCGCAAACGAGTGAAGATTCAGGCTCTGTACCCCAGTGAATAGCTCCTTATCATTAGGGTCTCTCATCCACTCTGGTGAATCTTGTTCTGATCGCGCTTCAGCTATTAAATAGCGTGCCATGGCTTCTCTTACGTGAGGGTTTTTTTGGAAGTTAGCCGGTTGTTCTTCCTGCTCTGATTCAGACTCTGATTCTTCGTCGGATTCATCTTCTGTTATGACATACGGCGTGAAGTGATTGCCCGCTAGGTGCAAGTGAATAAATTCTTTACCCTCGTGTAGATCGAAGTGACAGTAATTATTTCGGCTATTTGCTTGAAAATGTACACACACGTTGTATCCGAACTCCCTCGAAAATACGTATATGCAATCCGCGTCTCCGTACTCGACTTCTGATAGCAAGATGCGGCGTGTCTCTTCTGGATCACCACAGGTTTCCACATGTGGGCTGCACAAGAGTTTATATTTCAGTTGACTCGGTGTCATTTGTAGACTTAAGATTTTTATTATTGAGTTGAACAGGCAGTTTCCCGGTGGCTCCATGGGTATGTTTCTGTCGTGCGTCAGCCGTTTGGATGATTCCGCACAATCTTCACGCTGTGAGTACACGCAATACCGTCGGGCCATTGCGTCCAAGTCAGTTCCCGTGTATGGTGTCGGGGTTGGCTGAGCCCTGGGTGGCGTCCCCGTAGTTGCTGCCGTTCGATCGGTTGCTGGTTGATCGTGAAACGAGCCCTCCATTGGCTCTTCGGACCCGTCGCGGCTTCCTCCCATTATGGGACTAGTAATATCGTGTTTACTCCTGTCATGGAGGCATACATCGATGTCTCCCCTGGATGCGTCTGAAGCGTTGCTCTCAGGCAAGGGTTTTTCGTTGGCTTGATCGTCTATTTGCGGTATAATATGATAAAAATCTTTCCTTGGTCTGTAGATGAGAGAGCGCGTTTTAGAGTGCTAGGGTGACTGTTGTTTGGAGCTAGGGGAATATGTGTGGTTAGAATCGGCCGAGGGGAGTCTATACTTTCGTATGGTGTTTCTGCGCTTGGATTTCTTTTGCTGTCTCTCATTCCGTCGGGTATCTCGTTGCCACTTTGCGCTCCGTTTTCCCATATTTTGATTAGAACTCCTGACTTATCTTGTTTACTTATCTCCTCTAAGTCTACGGTGAACTGAAATTTATTTCCCTTGCCGAACAATGTCAGCCGGAGGTTTGCTATCGGTGATTCTGCGCTCGTTGGTTTATTACCGAGGCCTACGTTACTCGACTCACTATTCGTTTTCTGAGGAATTCGCCTTGATGTTTCATGGCTGTTGCTACTGTTTGGTATCCGTCTCGGCGTTAGTGGCTGTGGTAAGTCGTGGCGATTCAGTGAAGGCTCTTTTTCCCTAAGGTTGTGTGATCTTTCTACCTCTTGTTCTCGCTCTCCTTGATCAGCTCTTAAAGGTTCGTCTTCAGCGTCGCTTCCTAAGCTACTGTTGCTGTCTTCGCTGATATCCATGTCATTTCTGTGAAATTTTGGCGGACTTCTGTTAAGGGTCGTGTTGTGCGGTGTACTTGCGGCTTGTACTCCAAGTCTCATATTTTCTTCCTTGCAGAGTTTTCCGAAGACCTTGTTCGGATCCGCCTGACTGAGAATCGGCTCAGATGTTTCACGTGAGTCGGATAATTTGTAGCAGGTAGGGTATATTTCTCCGGTTTTCTTGCCATGTACCTTGTAGACTCTCTTTTTACCAATCCTCGTTCCTGCCTTGGGTTGCCATTCGTCATCTGAATAGTTGTTTGGATCCGTGCTCTCGGCGTAAACTACGACTCGTCGTTTTCTTTCTCTTGGGTTTCCAGAGTTTTCAGATTCTGTCGATATCATCTCTTTGTCTGCAGTATCGGCTGATTCCGGAAGCTTTTTGGATTTGCCTCTTTTCCTTGTTATTTTAACCCGTAATATCGTAGCGTCGTGCTCTTATTTATCTGCCAACTCATACAGTTCTGCTTTTGGTCTTTCTGGATTTTCTTCTCCTTCGTCGAGGATAGGGTTTCTAGAGAGTGCGTTTCCGTTGTGAGCTCCGGGTCTGTATACAATGTCGAATTCGTAGCCTCTGAACTCTGCCTCTAACCTGTTGAATCTTAGATCAGGTTTTTTCGTAGTGAAGAAATTTTTCAAGGGCTCGTGATCTGTTACTACTGTAAATTTGCGTCCTGTGAGGTAGTGTCTAAATTGGTCTTTTGCGAACACGACCGCTAGTAGTTCCCTGTCGTAGGTGGAATATCTTAGCTCGGGTCCCTTAAGGACTCGCGATGCATAAGCGCAGAGCTGGTCGCTGCCTAACTGCCCTTGGCTTAAAATGGCCCCTATGGCGTAATCAGATGCGTCGGTTATTAATAAAAAGGGCATAGTTAAGTCCGGTGCCTTCATCACTGGTTCCTCGCACAACGCCGTTCGTAGTTGGTCAAAAGCTTGCTGATGCTCTTCTTTCCACGCGAAGGGCTCGTTCTTTCTCAACAGTCTAGATAGAATTGCTGCTGATTTCGCGAAGCCTATGAAAAGCGCCTGTAATAACTTGCGAGTACTAAGAATTGTTTGATTTTCTTGGCGTTCGTTGGTACTGGAAATTTATTTACTGCTTTTATTTTCTTAGGATCTGCTCGGATTTTTCCTCCTCCAGCGATATGTCCTAAAAAGTGTGCCTCTCGCTGCAGGAATTGGCACTTCATGGGCTCGATTGTCAAGTTGGCATAGTCTAGTCTCTTCATCAAGCGTCGGAACTTCTTGCCGTGCTCTTCAAGATCCTTAGCGAAAACGATTATATCATCTAAATAGACATACAGTTCTGTCCCTTGTAGACCTGCAAGTGCTAAGTCCATCAGGGACTGAAATGTCGAGGGAGCGCCTTTGAGTCCCATGCCTAAACGTTGATAGCAGTAATGGCTGAATGGTACAGTAAAGGCTGTTTTGTGGGCGTTGGCGGGGTCCATTGGTATCTGGTAGAACGCGGTCCTTAAGTCTATGGCGGTTATGTACCTAGCTGAGGCGACGCTGTCAATAATATCCGATGTATTGGGTATCGGGTAGCTATTTCCTACCGTTACTTCGTTCAGTTTTCTAAAATCTGTTACTAGTCGCCATCTTTTCGTACCGTTCGCTGCAACTTTTTTTTGGTATCACGTATGTAGGAGAGCTGTAGGGTGAATCTGTTGGTCGGATTATGTCGTCCTTCAGCATTTGTTTTATCTGGCGCCCTAATTCCTCTTTCTCTTCCTGACTTGGTAGGTATCCTTTCGATCGTACTGGGACATTTGTAATAGTAGGTATCTTGTGCGACACTAGTGTTATTGCTTTAAGTTTCTCTCCGGGTAGCCCGAAGATATGTGGCTTCACCCGGATGATTTCTTTAACATGAGTTATTTCTTCCTCCGTTAAATCCTTAAGTGTCTCTGGATCAAGAAGTTCAAAAATTCTTTCGGCCCTATCCTTGCTTTCATTGGAAAATATTGATAGTATATTGACAGTATCTGCAGGTTTGTCTTCTTCTAGATTAAATTCTTCTCCTCCCTCTTTAATGGCTTCGCAGGCTTCCAGTGTTACCTCTGGTGGATTTAACTCTACCTCATATTATGTAGTATTAACGCATAAGGCGTATACTTTGCCTTCTTGGTTAATACCAATAAAATTTCCAAAGTATAACCTTTCTCCTACATTTTGTAAAGGGGCAAATCCTACATGCTCTGATCTATCGCTTGCTCTTGCGTAAATCACTTGTCTCGTACGTGCAGGTATAATAAATCTTTCGTCTTGAATAAATGGTATAATCGTCTGTCCAAATTCTATACACCTGTCTGCAGCATTGACCTTGCCACCGTATTTTGAAAGCACATCCCATCCTAGGATTCCATCGGTATCAATGGGAAATTCGTCAGGAACCACGTGCACGTCGCACTCTAGTCCCTATAAACTCATATTTGTCCTACGTAAACTTAAACATTCACCCGGCGTAACTCCGTTAATGGCAATTACATATTGTTTATCAATTATCGTCCTACTAGTGATGTTACTCGCTTTAATCCACGTAACATCAGCTCCACTATCTGCATAGAAACGTGCTTTCCTCCCTTCTAACTTTTCGCTCGTAAGTTCTACGATCGGTGGTTTACGTCCTGCTATAGCAAATCTTATTGAGTACTTTCGATTATTAACTCCCTCCTGCACATTGGCTTCTTTTTCCTGTTTCGACTGTTCTTTTAGCTTATTAAACTGTACGGCTATCTCCTTTATTTGCCTCTTTGAATCTTCGATCTTCTCCTGCTTTTTACTGATTTGCGCCTCTACTTTCTTTTCTTGTGTTTGCGTCGGTTTCGGATTCGGTGGCTTATTGCTTATTGATTGCCCGATACCCCTGACTGGTAACGAGCATCCTGGTAGTTTAAAGAATTTCCGGACTGATTTCTGGCATTTCTGTTATCTTGTCTATTACGATCATTGTTATGATTGCCGTTGTTCTGATCATTGTAACGAGTGTTATTGTTGCCTCTACCGTCGTTGCGCCTATTGTCATAATTGTCGTATCCCCCATTATCGCGCCGATTATAATTTCGATTGTCGTCTCTATCATTGTTGTACCCATTATTGTTGTTATAGTTTCTATTATCGTCTGGATTATTGTTGTTATAATTTCTATTATCCCCACCTTTGCGTTCCCCTGAATACCTGCGCACGTTGTTCTTTCGATAAGCGCCGTTTTGCTTTCCATTATTTTCTTGGGGAGCGCTATTATTCTGCGTCGCGTTGTTTGCTTGCGGTGCAGGTATGACGTACGGCATCGGGGCCGGGGCGGGTATGGGGAAGGGGGTATATACTAATGGCTGAGCAGCGGCAACGGGTGCTGACGCTAGCTGTTCAAGTTTTTCTTTACTGAGACGTCCGTTATTTATCGCGTTTTCCAACGAGAATCATTCAACATAGTCGTGGCCCGGTATGTTACAATATCGACATTTCTTTTCCTTGCAATCTTTCTCTAAGTGACCCTGTTGCTGACAATGGTTACAAACGCTCATACCCGTAGTGTACCTGACAGCTTCGCTGGCTATTGGCGTGGCCTTCGGTTCACATGCTGCCTTTGCGATATTCATAAGCTCGGCTGCCCACGACGGAATTTTAGTGCTGTCTTCGCGAATTAGCTCCGGTTGCTGACTGTATGCGCGGCGCGCGCTAGTACGGTGTTCGAATGCTACGGCCTCTGTAATAGCCTCTCTGAGACATAGTGGGTTTTTTGAACAAACTTGGTGTTGTAATTCTCCGTTTAGACCGAATAAAAATTGTTCGAGGGCCTCCTTATCGGTGTTATTTTTATAAGTAGCTCTCTCCCAGTTGCGCATGTCGCGGCTCGCGTCATAGATGTTTAACAATCGGTTGTGCAATGTTTGAACGCGTAGTCCGTAGTCTCCGGCACTTTCTCCTGCATATTGGCGAATTACTTTAAGATCAGCTAAAACATTGTCCGGTCCGCCAACGCCGCTGTACTGCGTAGTTAAATCGGCTAGCAACCGCTCTATGGTGTCGTATTGCGTCAGGCGCGAAGTGTAGCCGTCTGCAGCACGTCCCCAAAACTTCGATCCCAACGAGTTGAGTACTAGAACATCCAGCCTCCGTCTCGAGAGCGGTCTCTATCCTGTTGTACGGTTTGCGGGTGTCGGATAATCGGATCGGAAGTCGGTTTTGAATTTAAATCCTCGTGTACCTTATCCTGCATGCGTTTTTTGAACTGTTCATATTGCTCTATAAAATCGGAGTCTGCCGGTTTGGCGTAAGTTGTTGCTCGGTGTCAAGCTTGTCAAAGAAATTACCTATTGAATGTAGCACGTGATTTTTAGAATCGGGTAATTCGCCTAACAGCGATCGGTTAAGACGTCTATCGGCGGGTAGCTGTTCGGTAAAGGTTAATCCTCGGTGTTCGGTATAACGTGCGTCGTCTGTGTCGTATCTCGTGTCGATCAAGCTTACTCTGTCGATTCGAGCTGAGGCAAAGATTGGTTTTTTGTCATCGATGTCATTTGCTGTGTCTAGCGCGACGGAGCTTAGCCCGATACTCATGTTTCCGCGAATAGTTGGGTTTCGGTTTGTAACGCAGTCGTCTGATTTTTCTTCCTTGATATCGAGCGTGAATGGGTCGTTTTCGTTAAATATTTTACACTTGGGAATCGTTTCGTTATTATATGTCATATGGAGGTTAGATTGTTGCGACGTTTTGTCATTTATTCCCGAAAGTTCTAATTTGTCTCGGACTTGCAGGAGGTGTTCTTTCGCGACCTTTAGCAATTGTAATTTATCGGTTGGGATCAACTGTCCTTGCTGTAATATTCCCTGTATGTGACTTATCGCGGTGTCGATCATTCCCTTTGACGGATGCGCCATGGCGCGTCCGCGAGTTGTAATGCGATCGTTAATCGAGTGTGCAGAAGGAGCGCCGGTTCCGCTGACGTCTCGAATTCTTGCAAACGTCTTTGAAAAGTGTCGGGATCATTAGCCTCGCGTATGAATATGTTCTGTGTTTCGAGACCATTATTTTCGTTGAAGTTTGATATTTTATAATCAGATGGATTTGAATCTGCCATATTTCGTATCTTGTCACGGTATCTAAGACCACGGAATTTTAATATTTCGGAGCGGTTTAAGTTAGTTGTTAGTTATCCGAACTGGAAGAGTTCTCACTGGTGTTAATCCCAGGGTATAATTGTTAGTTTCTATTAATATTTACTTGACTTACCTTAAAGTAGCTGCAATGATGAGTATACAGGCAAAGTTCATCCTTCCTTCCTGTCTATTGGATTGGAATGATAACCGAGTAATCTATTTCTATCGCGGTGTTAAAATACGCCCGTATATTTTGCGAACAAAACCCCACACCTAGCACCAGAAAATGTTACGTGTGAGGGTCGATGGTTTTGTTCTCCGTGAGGTGTTAAGATCACGGTTGCTGCGAAAATACCGGGGTAATGAACGAATACGAGAGATTATCGGTGAATGTGTCTGTTTATTAATCGTAATTCACAATGAACTGATTGTATGAAAGAGAGAACGCATATTCAGGCGATGTCGGAGAATGTGCGTTCTAAGTGTACGATCCTATCTGTCGTCTCCGAGTCAAAACTACCTGTCTAGTGCTGGATCGTGCGTGGCGGAATCGAGAGCGAGCGTCCACATGCACTCCCTTTTATAGACTCCTCGGGTGGTGTGATTCCTACCCGCGCGGTCATCCGAAATCGTGGAAGGGAGGTTATGCTGAGTCGAAAGAAACGGGCTTCGGGGTGAGTCCGAGCTGTTGCTATGCGCGTATTTGGCGACTTATGCATCGATTGCATTATAACTAGCAGCGCTATATACGTGTGAGTATTCACACGTGACAGTAGTATGATTATTTTTATGAGAATTCGCAATATATCATATGACTATCATCTGACTTTCATATGAGAATTTGGTAGAAATATCATATGATTATCATATGAGGACTCATATGAGTACTCATATGATAATTTTTAGCCGGCTTCGCTTTTAGCGATGTTTAAAAAATATACATTATTGATCAGTATTTACCCATATTCCTGGGACGTAATCTCCTCTGGTATAATATTCAGTACTAGCTGAAGCTCGATCTACACTTGTACCCATACCATAACCATTATTTTCACATATAAATATGCATGGGACGTTCCACAATTTTGACATATTGTAAACTTCAAATATTTGACCTTGATTTGCAGCACCATCACCATATAAAGCAAGACATACACCACCTGTATTTTGATATTTATGGGCAAAAGCAATTCCAGCTCCAAGCGGCACCTGAAATGTAGTACATTTTTTAATTTTAATAATATAATAAGGATTTTAATACTGACTAATCCTATATCAGATCATGGACATTTTTTCTGTCCATCTTAGTTAGTAACTTTAAAATAAAGTTCATCTTTATTATAAATAAATCTTAATTTTTTAAATTAATCAAAAATAAATATGCTCTTATAAATATCAAATTCGCCTGTCACTTCGTGGATTAGCCATTATTAAGGTGAAAAGGTTCACCAGGGACCCTATACTTTACTTTAAGATTATCAATAAATAAGTCGATAAAAATTACATGAATGTAATAAATTAATGACATTATCATATTATTTAAAATAGTATATGGTGTACCAAGGGCATAGAGTTTGCCTTTTTATACCAAGTGTAGAGTTTGCAGTACAAGTTAAGGGGAGGTAGCACGAGCTTTTACCAGTCGGCTAAAAAGAGGTCTCTTTAAGCTTGCTTTTTAGGTAAAAAAAAAAAACAGAAATCCTGCATATTTTACAAAAAATAAGTTTTTATAACACGTGCATAAAAAAGACCATTTTCGGCGCCTATAAAGTGGACTGAAAATAGGGTTTTCCGAGCATCAGACAAAATGTAGAGCAAGAGTCCCCGGTAATAATGCATGTATAAACTAATCCATTTTCGCTTCATATAAGGTAGAACGAGCCTATAATAATTTGAGAATCGGAAATCAAGATTTTTTTGTTCATCTCCTTACTAAAGCTTTAAATCGTTAAAAGCTTTGAAAACAATTTTCAAAGTTTTTCAAAATTTTCAAAATTTTCAAAATTTAGAAAAAGTGAGCATTGGATTTCTCTTGCACCCCCTCTCGCTTCTGTAAAGGCCGAGTTTTCGTTAGCATGAAGTGTGTGTGCGTGAGAATGAAAGAGTGTGTATCTGTAAAGCGCGGGTGTTGTATGTGTAAATCTTCTAAAAGAACCACCGCTGTTTTACAAGATTTAGGCAGAGCTCCTAAATACAATACAATAAGATTACAATTGGTAACTTTGAATCATAATAATATACTGGGCGGGCAAACGCCTGTCAAGCGCCTGTAGATTTATTTGTAGCTAAAAAAAAAACTTACGGCTAACTGAAATGTAAAAAAGCAAGAAGGCAGTCTTGACAGGCCCCGTGTACAATAGGATAGCGAGCATATTATTAGGAATATAATCAACTCTAAAACAAATTTTACAAGCTATAAGTGGGCTGTGCGGCAGGATTCTGCCTCTCTCGCCGAGAGCAGTTTGGCAAGCGTATGGCGATTGCCGCTTTCGCGCCTGACTTTGGCAAAAAGACCTTATCGCTACGCATGATTAGCAAATAAAAAAAGAAACGATCATACTGTAAATCTTATAGTTCTCACGTGTGGAGCGGGCAGCTGTCGCTTGCGTTCGTCCTCTTCGGAGCTACAGCTGACCACGCGGTGGGTGAAAGAAAACCGTTGTATTGCGACGTTGCAAATGTCCTGTCCTCAAGTTCAAGGAACGGGCTAGCAAACCGCCAATGTTGGCACGAGAACGATTATTGTCGGCACGCGGGCTAATTAGTCCTCTGCCTGTACGGGCGCTGATGCATGGCTTGGTATCTAAGTAGACTGTGAGCGAATCGGGTGCCAGATAGTTAGCAAGTTTTCCCCCGGCTGTCGACAAAGTACGTCGACGGAAGCCCCGACGGTCGCCCACCAGGAGTATCGAGAGAAGAGAACGAGTAAGAAAGCGAGAAAGATTGTGTGTGTGAAAGAGAGATTGATTTAATGGATGCTCATTTATTTCTGGCAAGGCTCGGCAGGGCCGTATGCCAAGATGCATAATTCCTTAAATAGTTTATGTAACGAAATTTATAATAAGTAACGCAATAACAAAATATTTTTGGTGGTGCGGTATGCTCAGCTAAATTATTTTTGTTTCTGCTTCCTCCTAGAGGAAGCTTTGTAATAGTAAAATTTTAAGTTTCGTCAAAATTTCTAGAAAATACTTCTTGGTGTGTTAGATGTTCAAATCAAGTGTTTTTAGAAAATGTCCGTATGGATGTGTTTTTTTTTTATGTGGCGTAGGCAGAACAAGCTCTGCACAAGTGGCCTTCCGACACCGGATTCCCACAGGTACTATCGTTGAACCATACTTCCGTGGGTCCAGTTAACTAGCCTTTTTTGGCTTCTCCTTTAAAATTTGACATTTCCATACATCCCCCATCCACCAAGGTGATTGAAGGTTCAGGATCAAACTCGTCTTCTTCATTCTGCATCGTCCTGCGGTCTTCTTTATTCCGCATCGTCCAGCCGTCTGCTTTCTGCAGCATCGTCTACTTCGAGCAGCATCGACCAACCATCCACTGTACAGACTCGACTCAAACGTGTTGAAAACTAAACTTACGGCATAAAGAGTGAAGCGCTTTTTCCTGAAGTTGTACTGATATTCCGCTAAACCGCTTGGTTTTTTAATGACTTGGTCTATTCTAACGCCAATTATGCGCTCTAAAATCTTACCCTGGGTGTCCATCATGCAAAGTGGTCTGTATAAGGCAGTTTCTCCAGGTGGCTTATCTCCTTTTGGTAGTAGCACTAGGCGTTGCTTCTTCAAGTTCTTAGGAAACGTCCCTTCTTCGAGACATGAATTGTACAAGGCCACAAAGACATTGGGGCGTGCCTGTATAGCTTGTTTCAATGCAATATTGGGTATGCCATCCAGGCCTGGAGCCTTGCTGTTCCCAATTCTTTTGCATGCAGCCAGTATTTCCTTTGTGGTGATTGTTGGAATGATTTCGTCATTTACCTCCGCATTAGAAATAGCTGTTACTTCCAGTTGAAGGAAAAACAGTGTGGTCACAATACAATCCAGCAATTCCGGGCTCTTAGGAGGGGGCATATAACCTCCCTTTATCTTCTTCATTACTACTTGATACGGTCTGCCCCAAAGATCCAACTCAACCTCGTCCTGTAATCCTTTCAGGCACCGTCGTTTATTTTCTCGGATTTTTTTCTTGAGTATCCTTTTAGCACCTTCATTTTTTTATTTAAGGCGTCTACTATTTCTCTACCACGACCAGTCTTGCAGTATTTCTTCCAAGCCCGTTGTTCCCATCTTCTGGTTCAATAACACTCTTTGCGATCTGCGTCAATTTCTTTATCCCACCAGTATACTGGCGGTAGTCTATTGTTGGGAGCCCTCCTTGGCATCGTTGCGTCGCAGGCTCAGGTAAAATATTTCCTATTACCTGCTCGACCTTATCATTTGCAGATCAAAATAGCTGTATTTCTTCTAGAGCCAGCAGAAACGTATCTCCTTAATAATCCTTCCTTTTCCAACCGACTCTTTTTGTCGTTGCCCTCCCGTTGGATCTCTGCTTTGACATTCTTATCTTCATTATTATCGCTTGGTGGTCACTATTTGTGTAATGATCGTTCACCATCCACGATCTAATTGGACCGATCAGACAGCTGTTAACGAACATGAGATCTATATGGACCCTGCGTCTCCTCTTTGAAATGTGTAAGAACATCCCTGGTTAACTAAGACCAAGTCAAGGAGGGTGAATGCTTCCAATAGCGCTCGTCCTCTTTCGTTCGTTCTTTGGCTGCCCCACTCTACTGCCCAGGCGTTAAAATCGCATGCTATCAGTACCGGTTTTCTTCCTACAGCATCCTGTACTATCCGGTCCAACAGTTTTCTGAATTGTTCTATCGACGTGTTAGGAAAAGCATAGCAGCTGTAAATGTGTACGCCTGCGACCTTAGCGCGTACGAATCCTTCATTACGTCTTGGCATTTTTTCCTGGAAAGCGGCGTCTCCGCATGCCCATATCACCGCTTTACCAGTACTGTCCATATCCCACGATGGTTTGTCGAGGTCTCTGTATTGTTCACAGACGATGGCTATGTCAATTCCTGTCTCACGGACATTCTGGCTCAGTAAGTCCTGTGCAGTCGCGCAGTGATTCATAAACAACTGCACTATTTTCATTTTCTTCGACTGTCAGTGGCTTCTACTGCAGCTCGGTAAACTGGGCATGCATAGCTACCAGCTGCGTGGTCACTCTTCCCACCTGTGTCTTCTTTGCGGAGTACACAGTTGGGTTGTATCTTACACTCCTTTGCTTTGTGCCCATCTTTTCTACATTTGAAGCAAAGCTTACTTCTGTCTTCAGTTATTGTGCAGTTTATACCGATATGGCCAAAACCTAGACACTTATAACACCTAAGCGGCTCGTTTTTAGGGTTAGCCACACGGATCCTACAGTTGATCCATCCTATCCTGATCTTCTGTTGCTTAGTGATCTTAGCTGCTATCTGAGCTGGTACCCGTATCACTCCAATCTGCGTGTCACCATACGTCTTTCGCAGAGATCTTACCGTAGAGACTTCTATGATGTTCTCTTCGCCAATTTCCTGCTGTAGTGCTTCTAGTACCTCCTCTTTTGAGGTAAGCATGTCCAGATCTCTTACTTCAATGGTTTCTTCTTCCTGGAGTGTTTTTATTGTGGCGCCTTCTATAAATTTAGTTGGAGGAAGTTACGTGCCAATGAATTAACAGCGGTTTTTTTAGTTGGACGAAATACGAAGCAACATAATGGCATGACTTTAGCAGATAGAGGCTAAGATTAGGTAGATAAGATGAATAAAATATAAGTTATAATTAACGCAGCATAACAAAATGCATTATTCATTAACATGGCATTGAAATGTTTGATATATCCAGTTCGCACACTAGGAATGAATAAGACGCAGTAGATTACACTGAGAGTTTAATAAGAAATTAAATAAAGCATTTTTGAATGAAGCGATTGATGGTTTAATTCTAATGGTGCATGGGATAGCCATCCAGATATCACAGCCAGATAATACTTTTGTCGCTTTTCAGGAGTAAGTCAATTTCACTTTGCGATATACAGGGCCAACCGAGGGCCGCAAAGTAGCCGGGAAATAAATTTAAGAGAATTTTGTTTAGATTTAATTGTTTTTATTGCTGTACATTGTGTTGTACATGTACAATTATAGTATATTATAATAAGAATAAGAAAATTTTGTGAAAGGGTGTATTGTGTAAGGGTGCTAGTGCGTGTGAGGAGTGTGAAATGGAATGAGGTGAAATGAGATGAAAGTGAATGTGTGTATGTTTGAGTGATGTTTATGTATTTTCCAGATTAAAGTAGTTTTTATCTGCTATTTTAAAGTGTGATATGGATAGTGTGTTGCGAAGTTGAGATGGAAGGCTATTCCAGAGGTAGGAGGCGCTGATGAAAAATTAGTTCTTCAGCGTCTCCGTCTTGAAGGACGGGATGTCCAGTGGAGTCACCTCACCCCTCACAGGCCTGAGCGCGACGTGGAAATCAAAGTAGGCTAATAGATAAGTAGGTATTGAGGTGTTGAAAATTTTTTTTAGAAAACAGGCCATGAAGTATTTCCTACATCCGGCGGTGGTAAGCCATTGCAGCTCACGCCTGTAAGGGGAAATGTGCTCGTCCCTCCTTACACCGTAGATATAACGGATCCCCGTATTGACAAGCCTCTGCAGTTTTAAGTCAAGTTCCTGAGTCAGGTCGCAGTAAGCAAGTGAACAATAGTCGATGAGAGGAAACAGGAGTGCTTGCACTAAGTGTTGGCGCAATCTGAGGCTAGTGCTTTTCCGAAAAAAATAGAGCCGATACATTAAAGAGTGAGCACGTTTACAAATTTGTGTAACGTGCTCTTTCCACGCAAGTTTGGAGTCAAGCACCAGCCCCAGGTTGCGCACCGATGATTCAAAGTTGACCCGGGCTCCCCCTATATTTATATAGGTGTTATCAGTAGAAGGTAAAGCATTTATATGGGAGAGAGAGAGAGAGAGAGAGAGAGAGAGAGAGAGAGAGAGAGAGAAACGTTGGCAGTTCGTAATTCCACTGCCTTGGAATGCGCCCTTTGTCGAGATTAGCTTTGCGCTTGTTACACGGCGGGTACGCCGAGAAATTCTCTCTCTCTCTCTCTCTCTCTCTCTCTCTCTCTCTTAGTTACGAGTTCCTACAAAGA
>JAZHPH010000695.1:1638-26727 GCA_037356405.1 Nasonia oneida | reverse complement strand
GCAGTGCTACTGACTGATTTACAAGTTCAGAAAAATCAATTTTCAATGCGCACTTTTCCGCGAAAGCTACGATTGCGCTGCTTAATGTATGCAATAGTCAAAGCAGGAGGGATGTACGGGTCAGAAATTTGGGGATGGGACAGATGGGAGGAAATTGAAAAAAATGCAGGGTAGATACGAGAAGATAACGATGGGAGTAAATGAAAATACTCCAGATTACATTTGGAAAATGGAAGCGGGAAGAGGACGTTTAGAAATTTAGTGATTAAAAAGAGCAGGGGATTAGTTGTTAGAAATTTTGAAAATGAAGGAGGCTACGTGGCCTACAATTTGTCTGAGGGAGGAGATTATGAACGTGGTAACTGTAGGCCAGATGTTGTTCAAAATAATATCTTAACAATAATACCATCAGTTATGAAATGGGCTGGTAAAAACACATCCTGCATTATTGAACAAGATAGTGTTAGAGAACAAGCAATAAATGTCTGTTATTCTACACATGCATCTTATACAGAAATTGATAGGCCTTTATTCAATATTTCAAACCAACAGAAATATTTGCTTTCGTTGATAAAGATGGAATCGATGACCTTTTAAGAAATATAAAGCATAAAAAATGTTATAAATTTTCTACAGATGTAAAAAAATTGACATTTTCAAACTATACAATTTTTGAGAAGGATAATACTTTTAAGTCTACACTCATAAGGGATGCTGAAGACGAATAACTTCTGGAAATATGTTTTAATCTTGATTAATTGACATGACCTCCGGGTTTAGGTGGCTTCGAAATAAAAAATGTCCATTTTAAGTTCCTAGATTTTTATTTATTATATACAATTTCATAAGTCATTCCACCCACAAATCGAGAGAGAGCTTATCTTTTCAGTTGTTTTTTTTTCTTTAAGCGTTCGTTTTTTTCTTATGTCCTTAAAAGGAAAAAGTCATGCAGTTGCTGCGCAACGGTACCAAGTGGTGCAAAAATGGATAAAGAAAACCAATATTTTTGAAAAGGAATTTATTTTAATTCCTATCAATCTAAAGTAAGAATTGTAGGATTGAATGATGAACAAAGTATTTCAATGCTATCACGTAATACAAACCGCTGCCAAGTCCTTGGCACTGAGCTTCCTCCTATTCCGTTTGTTCGTATTGTTTTACTACACCCCACCCATATTTTATCTTATATGCCTCCCTACCGCAAAATCTCACATGAGATCACCGGAGGTGAAGCCCGGGAGTTGCTCGACCAAGCGGGTAGGGATTCTCCTGGGAGATTTCCCTCGGCCGGAGTGTCAGCCCGAGGAGAGATCCACCAGACGTTAGAATAGCTCCTGGGAGAGAGGTCTCACCGGAGATCCGCTCGGGACTGACGCCCCGAGCTCTCTTAAGACGAGAGAGCGCGGACGTCGGAGAGGATCCCAGCGCAAATTCGTTCGGTGCAGCTCCGAACGGCCGAGTCGCTGCAGGAGAAGGGGGAGAATATTCCAGAACCTTGCGGGTAGCAGTCTTTTAGGTACATTATTGTTGAATATATTGTATAAATCATATCATTATAAAAGGCAAAAATATTTTTTCAAAAATCGAAAAATGGCTATGAAATGGTCATAAAATAGTCCAAATCTTAAAAGAAAATGTACTCAAATTCAGAATCAGAAAACATATATACATGTCCAATCTTATTACGATCGATCACGTGGTTCCAGAATTATAACGGTGTACGCACGCACGCACGCACGCACACACAGCCATCCGCACGGACATTTTATAAAAACGTATGATTCGTACTACACCAAATGCGTTTCTACGAAGTATTAGCGAAACTGAAAATTATACTATTACAAAGCTTCCTCTTAGGAGGAAGCAAAACATACATTGATTTCAGATATCATTGGTTTTTAGTTATCGTCTGCTTATCTAGTTATCTAGTTATCCTTGCATCCTTATGCGACCAAGCGAACGTAGAAAAAACTCGGTGTGAAAATATAGGTGACAAAGTGTACATAAAATTATCATCAAAAGCCATTTACATAATAACATTGCATGATAAACTAATTTAAGAAGTGGTTGTGACAAAAATGTGAGTTAATAGTTGAAAATAGGATTGCTACAATAAGGAGGTTAGCTAAAATCATATATGATCGTATTTCTTAATTGCTAGAAAAACTGGAAGTTTACTCGACTTTTACTTTTTAAGAAATTAGTGATTAGAGAATATCTAAATTTAGAATTTCAAAACAAAATAGGACGAAAAGATCCATTCACTATCCAGAATCTTTCAGAAATCCCCACAAGTTCCGCAGCAAAAAAATTCTTCCGATTGCGGTATTTATTTACTGAAATACGCAGAAATATTTTTGACGGTAATAATAAAAAGGTGAAATATAATATGAAATATAAAATGAAATATAAAATGAAAAAAATTACTAACACTGTATATCAAATCACTTAGTTCATATTTAATAAAAATAAAAAATGTGTTTATTTCAGAATCCAATAAATGACATCAAAAGTTTGCCAAAAAGAGAATTAGAAGAATGGTTTACACATGAAACAGTTAAAAACAAAGACAACAGATTATAATTCTCGCCTTCGCTTGCCTCCCTTCGATGTGCCGACGATTGAATCTCGTTTCACATGGGGTAGGTGGGTTCGGGCGCTTTGGTTTTAGATTTTCTGCTCGCCGAGGCTCGCCTTTCTCCGATGTGCCGACGAGTGAACCTCGTTATATATAGGGTAGGTGGTATGAAGGGTTTCTGTTTTAGATGTAATCCTTGCCTTTTCCCTCGCCTTCCTCTTATGTGCCGACGTATTTTATTTTCAAACTCGCTGCGCGTGAGGTAGGTGGGTTTAGGTATTTTCGCTTTAGATTTTCTGCTCGCAGAGGCTCGTCTGCCTCCGATGTACCGGAGTATTTAAAATATCCTCTTTTTTAATTACTAGCTAAATTCAACGCGCGCTCGCAATTTTCTTGAGGTTAGAAGTTCAAAATCGTAACTATATTCAGACCGGATATCCATTCCTCAACCAATCAAATCGCTTCTTTAACGGCTTCAAAACATCCGCTCATCTCTTTTTTAAGAGAGGACGAAAAATCGCGGTGCGCGGGGTAGCTAGGTTTAGAGCTTTTATCATAGGTAAGTTTAGAGCCTTACTTTTCCAATTGTTACTCGCCCGCGCTCGCTTTCCTTCGATGTACCTGAGAATTTTTTAAACAATTATTTTATTAAAACTCGCGGTGCGTGGGGTAGGTAGATTTAGAGCTTTCGGTTTTACAAATATTACTCGCTTTCTCGCTCTTGCTCCCCTTCCTCCGATAGGTGGGTTCAGGGCGTTTGGTTTTTAGAAATCCTTTCTTATTTTGCCTTTCGCCGATATGCCAAAATATTTTAAATAAATATATTTTAATGAAAACTGTCGGTGCGTGGGGTACGTGGGTTTAGGGCTTGGATTTTACTTATCGGTGTTGCTCGTCAGTGTTTAATATTAGTAAGTTAAACCGAAAAGTAATCAAAGAAAAATGGATCAAACGATCTCATCTGATGAGTCTGCAGATGCGGAGGAAGTTTTCAGAGATTCGGGCATTCTTTTCTTTATAAAATAAAATAAAGATAATTTTTATGAAATTGAATATTTATTTCTTTATATTTGACTTTCGCATGATGTGTTTTCGATGCATACCCCCGAACAGTAACACTCGCTTCGCTCGTGCTGGCGAACAGAAACTGCGAATGTCGGCGCGGGGCAAGCATAGAAACGCAGAAAAGTAAGTAAGAGGAGCGTCCGAAAGAGGACGCTTATGAAAGAGGCACGTTCAAAAGAGCAGTCGGCTTAAACGTGATTGCATTGTTTTTTGATTAGAAGTTAATTAGGAAACAGACTTTCGACCGGGTATAAAGAAAAATAGTATAAGCCACATGGACAAAAAGTTGGAACCCCTGTACTGCGCGATATGTACTGTACTGCGCAGTGCAGGAATTCCGTCTTTCTGCCCTTGTAGCGTAATATACTATCTCTCTCTCTCTCTCTCTCTCTCTCTCTCTCTCTCTCTCTCTCTCTCTCTCTCTCTCTCTCTCTCTCTCTCTCTCTCTCTCTCTCTCTCTCTCTCTCTCTCGCCATGAAAATCCGCTGCCAATTCTTTGACACGTAGCTTCCTTCAACTAAATGTATAGTTCTAATAAATAAAATATTGTTTAAATATGCAGTATAATAATTTTTTTTTTAATATTTTAGGGCGTTATAAGGTTTAATTATTTTAGCGAGTTATAAGGTTTAACAAAAACAGTAATTATCGGTTAAATATGGGTGAGAGACAAAGAATTTGAATCTTAATATATTTTAAAATAATCGGTTTCATAAGCTGCAAAAAGAATTTAGCCGAAGTAAGCAAAAGATCTATATTTTCCCAAAATTTCAACTTAATTGAAGCCTTTTTACTTCCGTAACCATACGACATAGAAAACCAATTTTTTTTTAATTTTCGATTTTTAGCTCAAAAATAAGTCGCCGAAATGGCTTAAATTTTTTACAGCAAGTAGATATTATTGTTTTTTATTCTCATGAATTATTTCAAAATGTTTGACACTGTAGTTTTAGAGATAATTTTTTTTAAAAAATCACTTTTTTTATAATAAAAATTGAACGGAATGGTCAATCTGGAGAATCTTTCGGAACAAAGTAGACAATCGTATGCTCTTTTAGAAACACTTTTGCCGAATTTATTGAATAACTTTGAATAAATACAAAAAAAAATTTTTTTACCAAATTCAGAATCAGAAAATATGTATGCATGCCAAATTTCATTACAATCGGTCACGTAGTTTCAAAATTATGACGGTATACATACATACACACACACAGCCATCCGCACGGACATTTTCTAAAAACACGTAATTCGAACTTCAAACATTTCAAAATAAGTTCCTATGTAGTTTAAATGAAACTGAACATTTTACTATTACAAAGCTTTCTCTAGGAGGAAGCAAAAACCCACATGTGTAACTAAAATTCTTGTTTTTCACGAATTGGTAAAAAAAACGAGCCTAGGTAGATTAAAATTCTTTAAAGCTTTGTCAGCGGCAGTCTCTGAAATATTGTAAGAAATTTATTGAGCAAATCTACTCAATAAATTTCTTACAAATAATGATTATTCGATGTAAATGTAAATTATCCGACAACTATTTACGAAGACAATTCAGGAGCAATTGCGATCGCTAAATTAGGAAATTTTACTCCAAACTCAAAGCACATCGAAGTGCAATATCATTATATAAATGAAAGCTATGAAATGGGCGAAATAGATGTTGTAAAAGTTGACTCCAAATGTAATTTAGCAGACATCTTCACAAAGAGTCTAGATAAAACAAAGTTTCTAAACAGTAGAAAAACTTTAAGATTAATCTAAAATTGTAAAACCCAAGTTCAAAGTAATAATCGCCAAGGTCAACTGTAGAACTCAAGTTCACTTGAAATGCTCTTAATTCAATTAATCTAAAAAGCGATGACAAATTGTATGCGAAATTGAAAGCTCATGTAACACAAATGTACCGAAATATAATGTAAAAATATCATGACTGTAAAATTCAGAAGGCGTGTTGTAATATGTAAATTTATACAGTCGTAATACATAAAAAGGTAGTCGTCGCGCCATCTACTGCTTGACGATGATTTCATGCAATGAGACAAGCTGAAGCGAACGCGAGCATAGTGCGCATGCCTCGCGTATATACTCTAAGCGCACACTATAGTGTATACTGAGCTTCGTGAAGTCAGACTTTGCTGTAAGACTCCGAGCTGAACGGACGTATCTCCGACTTGTGGCATGACCACTGTTATATTACAATACATCAATTATTATTAATTTAACCTCCCAGTGTATATTTTTTTATTGATCCACCCTTGATTTCAACAAGGAGCTCAGATCGAAGCGATGCACTTTTCGGTTATACAGAATATACAGGGTGAGAAAAACAATTTGAGCCTTAATATCTTTACATCTAACTGGTTGCATAAGCAGCCCAAAGAAAGGGATGAAGATGCTATATAATGCTAACTAAATCCAAAATTTGAACTCGATTATTGCCTTTTTACTGAAGTTATCACGTCCCGTAGAAAAACGATTTTTTTTTCAATTTTTGATGTTTTTCTCCGGATCCGCCCCATGCAATGACTTCAAATAAAAGTGGTGTATACTTCTAATAACCTTTAATAATCATGTTTTTTTGTTTAGAAAGGTTCGACATTTACTTTTTAAGTTACAACGGTTTCAAAAAATTGCACTTTATGGTGTAGAATAAAAAACGACGAACGATAATATGAATTCTCCGCGGGTAAAAAAATTGGTCATTTTATTCTCTTTCGGGTACATACGTAGCAATTTACTCTTATCAAAATTTTCAATAACTTTATTGGAAACAACTGAAATTAGAAAACTAAAAATTCGCAGTAAAAAAAACGCGTCTACAAAATGTAAAGACGGAGAGTTGAACCATTATGAAAATGACATGAAAATGAGACTTGATAGATTGAAATCCACTGAATAGAAGCTAAGATACATGCGTATACGAATGAACACACACTCACATGCACACACACGCATATATATATATATATATATATATATATTTATATTTATTTTATTTTATTTAAATTACCCTTCTTTCTTTCTAAAAAATATTTCCTAAAAGATAATTGACTAGCGATGCACTCAGAAAAAAATATTTAGCTAAATTAACTATAATTTACTTGCAATGAGTAAATATTTTTTGTAATACATACAAAATGAAATTATTTAAATAAAAGAATTTTTAAAGCATTTTATAGCATTCTCAACTTTTCTCTTACTTACTGTTTGATTTGTATACAATTGCATTTTGAGTTTTCCAATTTTTATAGACTCCAATTTTAACTTATTTATTTAATTATTTATTTGTTTATCATACAATGTTTAACAACGCTTATAAATTATTATTATACTAACACTAACGCACATATACTTATATCGCTCGCAATTCGCAATGTAATTACATAAACTCCTAACGTCTTCCGGCTCCTTATATACGAATCAACATGAATTTTGAGCGCTTGCGAGCAGAGAAAATAGGATCGCCACCTACCGGCCGGAAAAAAGCTTGTAATGTCAAATATTTTGTTGATACAAACAAATCATCATTTATTAATTAAAAATATATATTTGATTACAAATTTATTTTACTTTCTAATAAAGTATTTATTTAATATTAAACATCAAATGGTGATCAAATATTTAAAGCAAATTATTTTTTAAGTAAATGTTTGGTAACAACTATTAAATATTTTTTTAATGAAAAAATTTTACATCATTGGCTTTTTCTGACATTCACTAACATTTATTATTTTTCAAGTAAATAATTTCTTTATTTTAATAAGGCTAATTCAATTAAGTAAACAATTCACAAACTATTTAAAATAACATTTATCAACATGTATTTTGTACTAAATACAATTGCAACTAACAAATATTTGTTCGGTTATAAGAAATGTTTTTCAGTGTATTGAAAATGTGCAAGTATCTTTTTAATTTTAATAATTTAAAAACTGCATCGCAGTAAATGACTTATAATCGTTGGAGAGCATAGTGTAGCAAATACATTATATGGATCATGATATATTTTCAAAAAGAAGCAAATATATTTAGTAATATTTCTCTATATCCTTGAGAAACCATTTTTTTTTAATTTGAAAAAATTGTTGAATCACATGTAAGAAATATTTACTTAAAAATAATAAATATGGAAAAAGATGATTCAAAATAATAGTGGTCAAATAAGATAATATTGTATAAGAACTATCAAAGATTTTGCTGAAAATAAGAAATGGTTTGTTTGTTGAGTCATTAAGAAGATATTTTTAAAATTTTTAATTTTTAATAGATTATAAAGTAGTCTATAAATTTAGAACATTTGAATTAAATAAATGATTTACTAAACAGTTGATACTGTATTTTAATAATAGTATTCAAATAAACCATTTATTTAATTCTAACAAACTACATTGCAGTAAATGACATATAATCGTTGCAAAGCATATTGTAGCAAATATATTGTATGGATCACATGATAATTTTTCAAAAATAAGCCAATATATTTAGTAAACATGCGTTAGATCCTTGAGAAACAATATTTTTAATTTAAAAAAATTTTGAATTACATTTTAGAAATATTTACTTAAAAACTAATAAATATGAAAAAAGATTATTTAAAACAATAGTCGTCAAATAAGATAATATTTTATAAGAACTATCAAACATTTTGCTGAAAATAAGAAATGGTTTGTTTGGACTGAATCATTAAGAAGATATTTTTCAAATCTTTATATTTCAATAAACGCTTTGTAGATTATAAATTCAGAACATTTGAACTAAATAAATAATTTACCTAATAGTTGATGCTGTATTTTAATAAATTAGGATTTCGTATTCAAATAAATGATTTATTTGATTTTAACAAACAATGTGGAATTTAAGTAAATGATTACTTAAATATCAGAAAATATGATCATATATTGAATTTTAAAAAAAAATTACTAAAAGGTACATTATTATGCATACTAAAAATAACTATTTACTCAAATGTAGGAAATTGATTTTTTAACAAACTCATTTATTTGGTTTTAAGAAATTTTTTTTTCAGTGTACATACATACATACGGACATTTTCCAAAAACACTATTTTGCGACTAAAAATTCATCGAAACACAGTTCCTTCCTTTTTTGTACAGAAAGTCCAAAAATTACTATTACAAGGTTTCCTTAGGAACGAAGCAAAATAAGCTGGTACGCAGCTGCCATCAATATTTTGTTGTAATTATTTATTGAAACCGACTCTTCAAAATTTATGGAGGACGGCGGAAAGTCATACAAAAGTATAACCTAAGCTTTTACATTTAAATAATCAACGTAACTACTGTCAATTTTTTGTTAAACAATTTTTTAATCTGTAATATTTCTGAAATGAGAGAGAAAACGACAAAATTTAAAACCTCAGCTATAATACATCTATGTAATCCACGTAGCTACTGCCAATATTTTGTCAAACTGTTTGTTAATAAAAAAAACACGCTCGTAAATCCAAGAAAAGTTAGTGAAAGTGAGGAAAATCCAAAACCGAAGCTTGTAAACCTCATTAACCGTAAGTAGAGAATACCCGAACTAAATTAAAATGGTTGATTAAATAACAAATAATCCTCTCTTAAAAAACTGATGGGCTTTGTTGTGAAGCATTTAATTGAAGATTGGTCGCCCAGTACAAGAATTTGGAAACGTGAATTAGAAACGCGAATTTTATTACACAACCTTCAAACGTTTCAAACTGTTACTGCTCAGCGGGCAGCAAAATTTAAAATCTTTCTGGAAAGATATAATGATGGTCAATTTATGCAAAAAGGAAAGCACTTACAATTAAAGAAAAAATAAATCGACAGCGCGAAAGCCGGTCCGCGATAAAATCGAGCTGAAAATGGCACGGCTACTTAGCGCCGTAAACACCGCATCTCACCTATACTCGCGCGTGCAATCGAACACAATAACGCACGCGCGCCTATTCGTTTCGTCATCGCGTCATCGCGGGGTACACGACGAGCGAGGCGCGAAAAAAGGAGGCTCACAAATCCTGATACGCGAGCTCCAGAGCCGAGTAAATGCCTCCTCTCATGGGAAAGAACCGCCGCGACGATCTGCATGTGGAATATGTGGAGCGCTCCATCTTTAATTGGACGTTGTGGAAAGTTGCTCTTTCACGAACGCGCCGGGCTCGCCAGTGTAACGCGGATTTATCGCGATGCTAAATCATACCTCTGTTGCAATGTCCTAACACTTTTTCGAGTAGGGAAATAATTCCGATGAATAATATTATGGACGTAACATTAATTTTACTAATTCACTCGGTACTTGGCGGGAACAACATAAATAATAACAATTTTCAGGCGAGAAAGTGGATACGACGCGCGATGAGTCTTCGATTGAATTTCATTCGCGGAGAAAAAGCGGAAAAAGCTGGCGACATCATTGACCCGTGAGTGCAGCGCTCGCGTCGCTCTGCAACTGCGCGACTGCACCCATCGAGAGCTCGCGCCAGCTACAAGTACTGCCTATATAAATAACTAGCGCCTGTACCTATGCACGGCGCATCGTTACAAAATTCGCCTTTTTTAAATAACGCGCGTAAGGCTCTTTTGTAGCCGCGTATTTGCATAATTCAAACAAATTGCAATCGCAATCCACAACGCCTTTTCTAAATTAATGCGTAATCGCGAATTTCTATTGATCTCGGAAAAAAGTTTATAATTGCGCACAATTATATTCCATCCGTCGTTCGAGTGACGAGAAAATGCATTTTTCCATTCGAAGAATTATCTCGAAATCGACATTTGAAAAGACCTTTGTGACGAAAGTATCATAAGTATAATTATTCACCAGTCATACGCACGATTCGCACCTTTATTACTCAGCGCCGAGTCCGAGACTATAAACAATGTACAAAACATGAGTTGGAAAGCCTCAAAAGAGTATACGAACCGCGAACGTTTGATGCTGCGGCAGTGCATGCAAGTGGGCTAAGGTACAGTCTAGTGGCGCGTGGGTGGCTATTCTCCTCTTTGTCGCGCAGCTGTGCGCTGCGGGCGAGGATTATTTTTGTGGCTGGATTAAAGTTTTTTGGGAAAATATAAGGCTTGGTTTTCTTTGACTTGTAGAAGGTAGAGACGCTGCAGATTTTTTTTTCATAGCTTGATCAAAAAAGTTTAGTTTGCTTAGAAAAAAAAATCAAAGCTCTACTTATGGTTAGAGTTACGGAAGGCAGATTAGCATGCTTGGGGTAGAATTATAAGCAGAAAATTTGCGGCGTGGTAGACCGCACGAGCGGCACGAGTATCGACGTTTCACTTGGTTCTACAATTATTGAACTATATTTTGATAATTTTCAATGAACAGCGTCGTACGAGTAATTATAAAGTAGGAAATAGACTGCATATATAGCCAAAAGTTTAAAATTACAGTCTCTTGCAAAAAGTTATTGAACCCCCAGTTTCATATAGTACAGCTAAAAAGTTTAAAATTACAGTCCCTTTCGAAAAATCGACATATTGTAATACGTACGTCATTCGTACACCCGCACGCATTATACTGTAAGGCAAAAATGAAGAAAGTGGTCAATCCTTGCGAATTTTCGGAGCAGAGCTACGAACGCAAATGCCTGCGTGTAAAACTGAAGAAGAAAGGAGAGAAAAAGCAAACGAAAGCGGGAAAATCAGCAGAAATCACCGGAATGCGCGCAACTACGAAAAGTCATGCAACTGCTCGTCATACATATACAGCTCCCTATACAGGTGGTGTAGTAGAATCTATAAATCCCTCCACACGAGAGAGATATAAAAATCAATTACAAAAAGGTCAACGATCAGTGCTCGGCCGATCCATTCTCTTGCATAATCTTTATTATTCCACGTGCGCGCGCTCGAAGCAGGAGAGATTTAATTAATTTTGGATTAATTGCGGTACTAGTATGAGAAAAAGGAAATGTCAAAGCTTACTCTGTTCGAAATCTCCTGTAACTTGGAACTCAATATATTGAAAGTTTTATTTATTCTCTCTGGATTTTGTTTTTTATTTGATTCTGAGGCAGCATCAACTTCTGAAAGTTCTGAAAGACCAGAGGCTGCAGTAATTAAAGTTTTAGGTGGAATGCTAACTCTATTTTTCGATATTTTTTCCTACAATTTTTCTACATTCTCTGAATAAAAATTTAATATATAATATAATGTTTTAACATATAAGGTTTATAATCACAAAATTATTTATTAACCTTACCATCATAAAACACTATAGTACCATCCAGCGATTCTCCATCTATCAATACTTTGTATTCTTTGAACTTGTTTATTGCAGAAACATCAATTCGAGGTATTTGACTCTCATCCACGATTTTATATCTGTCTTTATCAAACTTTATGTAAAAATGCATTATAGTTTCGACAAAAAGTTATTGGTGCAAGGAGTCGATTGGTCATCTGAAATAAAATTATAAGCTTGTTAATTTTCAAAAAATCAATTTTTTTGTAGGTTGAATTTCGATTTTATACATATATACCTAACTAACAATAAATCTTACTAAAATTATTTAAAAAAATTTGAAGTACAAAAAAAGAAGTAGATCAAGATCAAAATAAGTAAAAGTCAGGCGCAAAGATTAAAAAATAAAAAATCTATTTCTAGTGAAGAAAAAAAGAAAGAACAAGTTCAAGAAAAACAAAAAGAGTCTGCAAGTGAAAGAAAACTGAAGACTTTTAGTGATGTCAGTAAAAAAGTTGAGGATGCAAATGAAATCAGTGATTTTGATTATATCCTGGTGCACAAAAATCAGCTGCCAAACTTTCTAGCCGGAGCATTGTGTCCTGTGTGCCATTCAAATAGAATTTCACATTCAATTGAGAGTTTTCTGGGATTTGCAGCAAAAATTTGCATCAAATGTAGTGATTGTGAAGAAGTTATAAGTGAATTTTTTACTAGTCCTAGAATTGATAATAATCCACGTAAGCCACTTCATGTCAACAAAAAAATTGAATTGAATCTATGATTTTGATGGGACTTGATTATGCTGGTATGCAACGCTTCTGCTCAAACATGAATATCATGATAATGAACAAAAAGCCGTACCAAAAGATTACTGATGACTTATGTGAAGAATATACAGAATTGAAAAAAAAAGTTTTGTGATTATCAAGACAGAAAGTACGCAAACATTATATGTCTTTAGACAGTTCACTAAATGCTGACAGTGTTATCGATTATAGTGTAACTTAGGATGGTACATGGCAAAAAATAGGCTTTACCTCTTTATATGGCATGGGATTTGTCATTGAATTATATACCGGAATAGTTGTAGACTATGAAGTCTTATCTAAATTTTGTCGGATATGTACAGAAAAGGAAAAATCTATGGACATCAATAGTGAAGAGTACAAAAAGTGGTTTAGTGAACATGAGAGTAAATGCCAAAAGAATTTTGAGCAAACTCAGGTGCTATGGAGGCATTTGCGGCAGAAGTCATGTGGAAGCGTTCAGTAGATTGCTGCAATGCTCGATATATTAATATCTTATCAAATGGTGATGCGAAAACGTTTCAACATTAGAATGATTTACAAGTTTACGGTCCAGGTGTTAATTTAGTGCGAGAACAATGCATTAATCATGTTTCAAAATCAAGAGTGACAGCAATGAAAAATTTAGTAAATGAAAGTGCCATTAAAAAAGTCACCCTTGGAGGTAGAAAAGCTGGAGCTCTGACCGCAAAAGTCATGACTGATCTAGCTGGGTTCTTCAGAAATGCTATCGTGCAAAACACGCCTCATATACATCTAATGAGAAGTAGAATTCTCGCTACATTAGATCATTATGATTCGACTGATGAGGATCCTAAGCACGAGCTGTGCTCCAGTGATGTAAATACGGGGTGTTGGTACAACAAAGCCATTGCACTAGGAGAAGAACCACCAAGCCACTTAACGAAAAAGGTAAAAATAAATTGACTTGTGATTGAGTTCCTAAGACCCATCTATGAACGGTTCTCCAACGTCGAACTTCTACAAAGGTGTATCCGAGGTGGTACACAAAACACAAATGAGAGCTTACATCACATGGTTTGGGCACGATGAAACAAGGAGACTTTTCAATCGAAAAAAGTGTTGGAAATAGCTGTAATATGTGCAGTTTCAGAATTTAATATGGGCTGTGAGAGCACTTTAAGGTTAAAAAGTTCATTAGAGAATCAGAGTTTGTCTGAAGTAGCACAAAAAATAAGTTCTGCTAAAGACAGTCATCGATTGACAAAAAGTCAAAAGCTAAAAGAGTCCAACGTTCAAAGATCTATGAAGCGAAGAAAAAAGCAGATTAATGCGCAAGAAAGTAAGAAAAGGAAGGCCCTAGTTATGCGCCTGGAGAATTTGTTGATAATTTTTAAGTAAAAATAATTAAATTCTGAAAATTGATAAAACCAGTAACATTAATAAATTTTTATAATTATAACCTTTGAGACCAAAAACTAATGACAAAAATAATAATAAAGGTACCAAAAAGAAGAAGAGAACGTACAAAAAGAAGCAAAAAGTACATAAAAAAATCCAATTATAAAAGTCAAATGTAAAAAAATAGCTATAATCAGTTTTTAATAAAATTTTAAAAATGTAATAGTACAATAAAAAAATAAGTGAAATATAGGTATTATAATATTTGCTTTATAAGGAAAACAAACTTGAAATTTCATAGGTTATTCACGTGCACACGCGAGTATACTAAATTATATTGGCACTACTCAATAAATATTTTTGACACTATATAAATAAACAATACCTCAAGTAGTAGGAGTAATTATTTCAATACTTACATGATTCGGAAACGTGATGCCGATGGATATTCAATCCTTCATAATTTGCTTTATAACTGCAATTATTTTCTCCGTCCTGTTGCATGTGTCTGGTCATAAATTATACACATGTCATGTTACTATTGTTTTACCGTCAGGTAAGTAGCGCCTCACACATGCGCCTTCTCGTTAGTATAAGCGCGCGAAATTTAAAATTGCCTAGAAACTTGAAATAGAACAATAATAAATTTAAAAGTTTTTAAGGCAACGGGAATGAGAATAACTTTTTTTTAGGATCAGATTGTTATAAGCTGTCTTATCGACTGAAATAGTGAACCTTAATGCCATTTTTTGCATTAGGGTTGCATAAAATGCGATAAAAGTCGATATAGGCCAATATAAGTCGATATAGGCCGATAAAAACTGTATGCGAAAAATTACAATTGAAACCTATAAAATTCAAGATGATCTTGAGTCTATTGATTTCAATTGTAATTTTTGCTTAGAGTTTTTATCGGCCTATATCGACCTATATCAGCCTATATCGACTTTTATCGCATTTTATTGAGATACAAAATCTTATCGACTTGAATGGTGAATCTTATCGATTTTTATCGATTTTAATCGGCTTTTTTCAGCAGGGTAGGGAATGACTTATTGCATTTTTTGCAACGATCATTATGCAACACCATAAATAGGACACGTACGTTTATCGGAAGTACTGAATTATAGCGCTTAAAACACATTGTAGTTATCCTGAAACGGCTTATATAACCCGATAAAAAGAGGCGACAAATAGCAAGCAAAAACATATGGAGCGCTGCGACTCCATTATACTTTGAATTTGCTAAAAAATCCCAATATATGTAGAGATATTGTATCATAATTATTTTTTACAGAAATGTACAGCGGATCTACTAAGATTTATTCAGTTATCGGCTCAGCTGGTAATATTCGATAAGGGAACTTTGCAGCCATTGCAACTATCCCTATAAAACACTATTTGACTCGTGGGTACCGTTTTAAAAATATAGCATTCTAGCGATAAAAGCAGAGAGTAGGTACGCTTTTTTATTATAAAACGGCTTATATTATCCTATAAAAAAATGATATCGAAACCAATGATTTCTTTGATATCCGGATACAAACCTATTGTTTCGTGATTATTTTCTATAGCATTACATGAGAAAAAGCGATAACATTCACCATTTAAGTCGATAGGATTTCTTATCGGCTTGAATGGTGAGTCTTTAAGGATTTCTTATCGGCTTGAATGGTGAATCTTTAATGCCATTTTTTTATTAGGCTCGATAAAATGCGATATTACTCAATATAGGCCAATATAGGTCGATATAGGCCGATAAAAACGTAATGCAGAAAATTACAATTGTTTCAAATTAATAGATTGAATATCATCTGAAATTTAATCGATTTCACTTGTAATTTTTTGCATATATTTTTTATCGGCCTTTATCGGCCTATGTCGGCCTATATCAACTTAGATCGCATTTCATCAAACCGTAATGCAAAAGATGACATAAAGATTCACTACTCAAGTCAATAAGACATCCTATTGAGATATATTAACTTTTTTCAACAGGGTATCCTCATAAAATACTATAAAAGACTTCTTAAAAATATAGCGTTAAAAAGAAGGAGCAGATACACTCTTTTATACTGAAACGGTCTATACAACGCGATAAAAATATACGACAGAAAGCAATGATTGATATCCTTTATCAGGGGGTACGATAGCGCCCCGATTGCAAGCATAAGTATACATTGTATACATGCACTGTGCCATGGGGAGCGCCACGACCCTATTATACTTTGAATTTGCAAGATAACCCCAATATGTATAACTATTGTATTGCAATTATTTTATTTTCTGTATACGATAAAATGCGATAATTGAATCGTATAAGATACGTCCTTCAATCATCGGTTAAGCTGGTAGCATTCCATAAATGAACTTTGCAATACTTGCAACTATTCTCATAAAACACTATAAAAGAGTCAGTAATATTTCTTGGAAGTAAAACGTTTTGATGTCATGAAATAACCTATATAATCCGATAAAAAAATTCGAATAATCCTTGTAAATGATCTTTTTATTTTATGTACTTTTCACTATAAAATACTATAACTTGTTACTTAATAAGATATTGTGAGGTTTTTGCACCAGGAATTCTTCATAAAGCCCTATAAAGTAGATAAAATAAAGAATGCAATTATTGTTATACTATTTATGGTAATATTGTGAAAAAACCTTACAACATTTTTTATAAGGAAATAATGATAGATTTGAAATCTCATTATACTAACATTTGTACTATGAAACCTGATTAGTTTTTATATGGAATCCCGTATAAAACTTACTCTTGCAAAACTCTTATACGCCCTACTGAAAAACCTCAGATGGGAATCAGATGAGAATCAGCTGATTCTCATGTGAAAATCACGCCAAAATCGTACATGATTCTCACGTGATTCTCATTCGACTAAACTCCAAATTTAAAAAAAAAAATACTATATTACAAATTATTAAATAAGTAACTCAGATAACATACATGAAAAGAGAATTAAATATTGAGAAGAAATAAATGTGATTTTCATGTAATGAAATTATTTTTTTTATTTGGGTTTTAAGGTTTTAACATTATTAGGAATGTAAAGTGAAACAGAGGATTATTACACATACAAATATTGAACGTGATATCTTTATTCAACTTGCAAATTGTATCAAAAATAAGTTATGGAGTACAAAATTAATACTTAAAGAAGAACATTATATGTATAATTTATGCAGCTGCAGTAGTTGTATTTATCAATTTTGATCTCTCATCGCGTATGTGAGCGCTCAAATGTTGAGTAGCATTTTTGATCACCAAATCTCTCTTTTTTGTAGAAATATCTGCATAGAAATTATGACGTTTGAGATAATCTTCATATAAACCTATACCATAAATAAAATTATTTGTATGTTTATGAACGTTAAAATTTACAAACCAATGTACACTTGACGTAGAAAATATCTTATACAGACGTTTAAAATTTGCGTTGCGTAGCATGGATGTTGGAAAAAATAAAGTTGATTTATCCTCTAAGCATTCAGTTTCCAATCGTTCAAATCAGATTTTTTCTCGTCATGTGTACAAACAAATTAATTATACATTTTAAACTTACTTAAATATAAATCGACTTTTCTTGGTGTACATAATTTTACTGGGCTTCTATTGGGAATGTGGTTTTTTACTTTTGCTAAAGCTAAGCATCTATTGGCTAAAGTTTGTCTTCTCCACAAGATAACATCTAAATCACATAAAAACCCGGTTCGACGTTTGTAACGTGCTATTCTCCAAGTTTTTTTACCTACTTCTATTCCTAAGCCTAAATATATCTAAAACATTATTGAAATTTAGTGAAAGATCACACGAATTACTTTGAATGATTAACTTTAATTGAACATATTAACCAATATACCTTGTCTCCTCTTAAGAGTTGATATCTTCGATACCTTTCCGGCATATCTGTTACTAGATCGTATCCTTTCTTAACATACATACTGTGCAACTTTGGCTTATAATCTTTGAGAAACTTTACTGGGCATTCTGGAGATCCTGCAAAACCATATATTGGATAAGAAATTCAGAATATAAATAAAATTCTAAACTTACAAAAAAAATTACCGTGTCTTTGGGAACGTGATCGCCTTGCATCATGTGCTCTACGTGAACGTGGGGTTGAATGATGTGAATTCGGGCGTGAACGAGAACGCGAACGAGACCTAGCCTGACGTGAACGAGAACGCGAACGAGACCTAGCCTGACGTGAACGAGAACGCGAACGAGGCCTAGCCTGACGTGAACGAGAACGCGAACGAGGCCTAGCCTGACGTGAACGAGAACGCGAGCAAGACCTAGCCTGACGTGAACGAGAACGCGAACGAGACCCAGCTTGACGTGAACGAGAACGCGAACGAGACCCAGCTCGACGCGAACGTGAATCACGATGATGGGAACGAGAACGCGAACGGGAACCAGCTCGACGCGAACGTATATCACGTCAACCGGATAGCAACCGAGACTCATCATTCCGACCTGGGGGTGATTGTGAATCATGCGGAAACTCTGGCGAATGTGACTCACCCGGTGGTGGCCGCAAATCATTACGAGGCAGTACCGGCTGTGACTCACTCTGACACGGTGGTGGCCGCAAATCATTACGAGGCAGTACCAACTGTGACTCACTCTGATCCAGTAGTAACTGTGTATTATCTCGAGGTATTGGCGAACGCGATCTACAGCTAGCTGGTGGTGACGACAGTGACGCAGAACGACTCGGTGATGTACCATTATCATTTTTCGTCCGAAATCCACGAAGACTCTGTGGTGAATCACCCAAAGATGATTGGGACCGTGACCTAGATCGACGCGGTGTTGACTTTGAATCACGCGAAGATAATTTTGAACCTGAACGTCGTGAGACTTGATCGGTGTCGCATGTTGATTTTGAACGGGTACGTTGGGAACGCCGTTTGATGTCGCGTGATGTTGATCGTGAACGATGAGATCGTCGATTGCTATTGCGTGATTTTGATCGTGATCGATGAGATTGCCTTTTCGTATCTCGTGATTTTGAACGTGAACGATGAGATCGCCGTTTCGTGTCACATGATTTTGATCGTAAACGATGAGATCGTCGATTGCTATTGCGTGATTTTGATCGTGATCGATGAGATTGCCTTTTCGTATCTCGTGATTTTGAACGTGAACGATAAGATCGCCGTTTCGTGTCACATGATTTTGAACATGAACGTTGAGATCGTTGATTGCTGTCGCGTGATTTTGGTCGTGAACGATGAGATTGCCTTTTCGTGTCGCGTGATTTTGAACATGAACGTTCAGATCGCCATTTTGTGTCGCGTGAATACGAATGACGTTTTATAGAAGTACTAACTGAATTCGCGCGCTTTGGCTGACTGTGTATTGGTGGCGAATAATGTAGTGGCAATGATAGCGAAAGTGGGAAATTGTTTGATTTCTTATCAATTCCTTTTTTGCAGTCCTTTTTCGTCAATAAATCTAAAACGAAAACAATACAGACCAATTTTTAACTACGTAGACATTTATTATTATTATTATTTCAAACATTTAAAGCGTTGCAAACAAAATTAATGTTATAACAATTATTGTAGCATTATAAAATGCTACAATAATCGTAGTAATTGCATAATTTAGAATCATAAAAAAAAATTTTTAATTATTTAATATTTCGTTTGAAGGGTGTTCTATTGTTGGTTCAAGGTGTCAAGAAAATTATGAAAAAATTAAATATTGTTAGAACTAAAAATATATAATTTCTTACAACCTAGCTTGCTCATCAAATTCGGGAGGTAAAATTACTTTAATAATGAGTGTCGAATTGTAATCAGGATGATGCAGTTAAAACCAATTGATTCGATTGAATTCGATTATAAAAATTAATCAGTTTTAATTGTATTTAATCGAATTGAAATGTACAATTGCATCGACATATTTTCTGTTAAAATATTATATAATCAAAATATTATGAATTGCAATTTTAATCAAAAAAAGCTTGACTAATTTCGAGTAAATATAATTTAAAATAATGAACTTTTATAATTGGTTTGAATCGAATTAATCAGTTTTAATGGTATGATTCCGGATTACGATTCCTTATAAATCAATAAAACGTTTTATCGTTTTCTATCGGCCATTTGTTGTAGAGCGGGGACCCTTCTGGATAAAATCACGTCATTAAACACGCAATTTATCACGTAATCAATCATGTGACGAATGATCAATCAATCACGCGATTATCACATGATAATTCATGTGATTATATAATCGAGCAATTAATTACGTGATCAGTCACGTAATTAATCATACGATTAATCACGCGAATAATTACGTGACTAATGACGTGATTAATAGCAATAATTTTTATATTAAATAAAATTATTAGAAAGCGCAACATTTGGAAGTGCTACCATCCGGATAACACCTAAATGGGGTATCGTACTTATGAATTTGCGTTTTTAATAATTGAATTTAATAAAGAAATTATTGTAAATCTTGTAAAATATTACGTGATTAGTTGCCTCATCTCTCTCTCTTCCTCTCTTTCTCTCTCTATCCACACACACACACGCGCACGCGCACACACACACGCACACACGCGCTCGCACGCACGCATACACCCACACACACACATTTATATATATATATATATAATAAATAAATAACGAAATGAATAATACAATATAATTATGAGAAATTTTATTTATTTTCAATTTTTTATTTTTGTTTTTTATTTATTTTTTTTTCATCGCCAAACTATGCCATAATGCATAAAAATTGAGTAAAAATTGAGTTAAAATTTTTTTGAATTTTTTAAATAGTTTCTGAACTATAAATCAAAAGTTATTAAAAGCTACTCTTTTTGGAAATGCCAAAAGCTGACGAATAAGTTTAAATAATCCTTATTATGTTATCACTTTAATTGACTGATTTGATATTTTCATCAATCACCGATACTCTGAAAAATTTTAAATTTTTATCTAAGGTACTCGACAAGCCACAAGGAATGTTCGAATGGGTATATTTTAAGTTTAGTTTTGTTAAACAAGACATTTTGTACTATTATCATACTAATACAAAAAATATTTAATAATTTGTTTAATCAGATAGTATGACAAGATGAAATAAAGGTTGACGATTTGGTACGGTCAAGTGAAATAAAGTTCAGTGCTTGCACGTTTCATATCAACTTTGTACAGATAGTGAGTATTATTGTATTGAATATAATAAATTAAAATATTAATAAAATCAAACTGATTTATTTAGCTGGTAATTATCCTAACCTCTTAACCTATCTATATATAACTTGAACACATTTTCTATAAATTTTGACATGTTCTTTGCATTTCTTAACCTTATTTTAATTATAATCAATTATATGGGTAAATTTATATTTATTAACGAAAGTTCTAACCTCATAATTGTACATGCATGACTAGGAAACTAAATTTAAGCAAATTGACTGTAAGCTGTGTGTAAGCTTCTAATACAGTAAGCGGTTATTTAGCGGTTTTCTAAACTAACCTTCTTTTGCTGGACTCTTTCTTGTCATCGCCGTATCCACTCTATCTAATATAACTTTTGCTTGCATAAGGTCATCACATTTGTTGTTATTTGTACTTAAATATTCTGAATCTTCATCGTCTACATTAATCTGTCTTCTATTATCCATAAGTGTCTGTTCTTTAAATTTTTGAATCGTACGTTCTGAATTTTGTTTACTAACAATTTTTTTCAATATTCCAGTATTACACTGTAAATTATATTATAAAATAATTATAAAATAAACAGACATCGGGTTGAAATACGTTGAATGATTGAGTTATTTTTTAAACAAGACAGAGCATATATACTTACAGGTTTATGTTTCTCACTGTTCTCATATACAGTATCACTAGAATCGCTAGACGTCAACTTTTTAGGAATAACAAGTCGTTTAGATTTGCTTTCTGCCTTTCTTTGAGCATCGTCTTCTGTTTCTATAATGAAATTTTATATTTAAAAAATCTATTGAACAAAATAAATCTAAATCTACATTTTGAAATGATTTAAAAGCTAAATAACAGTGCACAAGAGCTGACGTAGCTATTGCATAACACTTACAACGATAACAAAAGTTATCTAATGATTTACAAATAGACTGTACAATTATGGAATTCAGTACGCTGTAAAAAATGATTTTTTATAGTCATTAACGTTGTAGTAAAATTACATGAGTAATATAAAATTGCAACGGGGGTTCAATAAATTTACTAGATTTTGTATTTTTACATAGCTAAGAGTAGTAAAACTTCATGTATGTAATTTTACAATAACGTTAGTGATTTTGAAAATTTATATTTTACAGTGTAAAGTAGTTTGCAATATTAAGTGAGGACAGACAGCAACATTAGTTCTTGCACTTTGGCCTTTTTAGTAAAAATATAATTTCAAAAAATATTTTTAAACAAAAATTACCTCCAAAACATATCATATATGCTTCAAAAAATGTATTTGTTGATATCCACAAAACCTGGTATTTACGTTTAGTGTCAAAATCATCAAAACTATTTGGCCTAATATGCGTTTTATCACTGCGTTTTACAAAAATGTGCTGTATTGGAACATAATAATATTTAAACTTTGAGTTAACCTTTTCGTCCACATATCGCAAACACGCGTAATTTATTTTTTGTTTGGACATTTTTTCAACATATGCATATAAACAATAATAGTTTTGTTTTTTGTCTTTTTTAAAAAATAATGGTAACAATATCTTTTTGCACTTTTACAATTTACATACTTGCATGCATATTTATAAATAAAGTACTATACATAGTATATACATGTATCTATAAATAGTATACTAGTATACACTAAGTCACTAACACTGTATATATAGAATCACTAGATACTTACCAGAATTCCGTCTTTATTTTGACTTAATTATAACATCACTAAATATGCTGTTAGAAAAGTATATAACAGAGCAGATCTATATGGCAATGTTCTATGGTTATATATTTATATGTATATAAAAACATTGTATACAAATTATATATACAAAGAAAGAAATTAAAAACAAGTTGATAAATAATACAAACTATGGACAGATATAAAAGACATCTAGAACTTGCTGATGAAGCCATTACAAAAAGAACAGCTCAAAGATATAAGGATGCTATTGCTCCTGATCAATTTCAACAATATGATGAGGTATAACCAACAAATTTACATTATAATAAATTTAATTTTTGTGAAGAAATGAATTTTATATTTATTGCATTTTATGACTATAGGTAAACAGTATGACTGGAAGTTCTCATGAAGAAGACGAACTCATAGCTCATGATTTTGATGTTGAAAATGTAAGTTACTAAAACAAAATATTTTCATTAATTTCTTTGAGACATTTTAAAATCCAAAAATTTGTATTAAAGTACTTATCAATCGAAAGAAAGCAGATATACCTGACAGTTTTCAAAAATGTAAAATAAAATTGTATAACATTAGTAACGACAACAGTCCAGAATCTGCTTAAATATTGCAGATTGTTATTTGTAAAACTATTGTATTATTTGTGTACTTACAAAGCAGAATTTCTAGTCTATACACAAATAAAAATTTAAAAAATTTAGGTACAATTATCCTCTGAAAATCGATTTAAATCAGCTTCTGTATAAAACTTTTGATTAAAATAATAAAATTGCTTGATAAGAAGATAAACTTATTACGCTGTATACATGAACTTATGCAACCTCTTATCTTTTCTAATATCACTTTTTTATGAAAGCCGTAGCTCGACCAGATACTGTCTAGAAATTAAAATAATACTTTAAACAAAATAAAAATTTAGAACAATAATTATATTAGTATAAAATTATGTGATAGATGTCTAGAAAACACTTAGAAGACCAACAAGTAAATTTTTCATTGAAAAAATCAATAAGTAAGTCCCCAAAACAGTGCATCCAAAAAATGTAATTACTCCGACAGTATAACACCTAAATATAACACCAAATAATACATTTTGGCAGTTTTTTATCGGATTTCACCAGTTGTGTTTGTAAACAAAATAATACTTTTATTGCAAAATACAACTCATTAAATCCGATTAAAACCGATAAAATTTTATAATTGATTTTAATCGATTATATCGGTTGTAATTTAATAATTTCCGATTAAAAAACCTGATTAAACACGATTATTTTTTTAAACGGTTTTAATTAGACATTTTAAGGATATCTAGGATAAAAAACAAAAATTTGTTGGTTTAAGGGGATAGATACACCTTAAAATGTAAAATGATAAAAAAATTGAATTTTTTACTTATATTTCTGTTAAACTGTTTAAAAATTGTTTAAACAATTATATAAACTAAGAAACATTGTAAAAAAAAACAATATCTGTATACTCCATATACTAGGTACAACAAGTCTTCGAAGCCCAGAATTCATGATTTTCATTCTCACAGCTACCGCAAACTTATTTAAGGTTTGGGCTTCGAAGGGCACTTTTACTTTGATAGAAATGCTTGAAATACATATATTTAGGTTATGAATGTGGGAATTTAAAAAAGAATTCAATTTAAAAAAGTTGTCTATAATTAATGCATAATATTTCTTATTTTTTTAATTTTTAAACAAATTTTTTTATTAAATTATAGACAACTTTTTTAAATTAAATTCTTTGTTAAATTCCCACATTCATAACCTAAATATATGTATTTCAAGTAGCTGTAAAAATGAAAATCATGAATTCTGGGCTTCGAAGACTTGTACCTGGGATTTGGAATATACAAACATTGTTTTCTGTTTTTTACAATTTAGTTTACATAATTGTTTAAACAATTTTTAAATATTTTAATTGAAATATAAATGAAAAATGCAATTTTTTATTATTTCACATTTTAAGGTGTATCCGTCCCCTTAATGAACGAAAATTTATATAAAACTTTTTTGTAACTACTGCATCCTTAGCTAACATCAATAACTGCTGAAAATAATTTAGCACTTTTTTTCATGATTCCTGGACAATGTATGGACAAAATGGGCTGAACGTTTCGTTAAGAGGTGCAGAGAGAGAGAGAGAGAGAGAGAGAGAGAGAGAGAGAG
>JAZHPH010000694.1:0-26849 GCA_037356405.1 Nasonia oneida | reverse complement strand
TGCGCCGGCTCTGATCCTTTCTGCGCTGTAAAGAGAGAGATTGTTCCACGTATATAATTTATATGGTGGCCCTGAAAAGGGCCGATTGTTTTTAAAATATATATTATTGCAATTAGCGTTTCAGCTTGCTGTATCCGTCTTTTTCGGGGCACGAAAAGGTGTTTGTGGAAAAGGATTTTTGATTCTGTGACGAGGAGGAGGAGGATTTTTTAGACAGATTATTATAACCACTTTTCTCTGGATACGAGAAAGTGTTGGTTGAGAATGACGACTGATTGTTCTGCTTTCTTGGCTCCTTGCTTCTCATGAGAGGCTGTCTCTCCTCCCACGTAGAACCTTTTTTCTGCTCTTTGCTCTGCTCCTGTCCCATGGTCGAGTTGCTGCTTTGCCGGTCGCTTCACGAATGATTCGCATCGAAATGAACGCGTGCATATATTACTCTATACACTCGATGCCGCAAAGCTTACTCTAAATTTCGGCTTTGGGGATCGTTGATGGGAGTGGGGGTTTTTGCACGCATAAAAAGAGAAATTCTAGCACAATATTTATTTACTAAAAAACGCGTAAGAGTCGAATGACTCAGCTTACAATGAAATAATAAAATGACACGAGCGCGCGCACACACACACACAAACCTACTTACACAGCCGCACACACACACACTCTAAATTTTTGCAATATAAATTATACACAAGCGATACACCTACACTTGAGAGTGGCGCGTTGTTGGCGCAGTTGACATGTGGGCCCTCCTCGCAGTAAACCAGGCACCAACTCTTTCGGCGGAGTAGGCATCCGATGAAAGTCGTAAGGTTCGCTGCGGTTGCGGCGTGCTGTCGGTGGCGTACCTTGAACGTTGTTGTCGTCGCCTGCTGATGATGGTGGAGGCGAAGGCGATCTCGGTGAATCCATATCGAGGATGCACGGGCAGGGCTGTCCGTTGCACTTACAGCAGCGAAAGAGAAGGCACCTCCAGCACTGCTGCCACACGTCGTGCTCCGAACTGTTGGTGATGCACACTCTGCACCTCACGTTTATCGGCACAAACTGTACCGCCAGAGAAGCCTTTAGCTCGGCTTCTCGCCGTTTTTGCTGCAACAGCGCTGACATGTCCAGCATTCTCTGCTGGTAGCGCTCGAGCTGGCCGTTCAGCTTCTCCATTGCACGTTTCTTAGCTTCGATACTTGCGAGAAGCGCATCGCGTTGGGCTGCTAATTTTTTCAATTCTGCCATGATGGTGGCCACGTGTGTGCTCTCTGTAGGGGCTCAGAGCGGACTGATCGGTGCAAGCCGTGTCATACACGTAAGCCATTGAGAAAAATTTCTGTACGTAGTTAGAGGGGGACCGCACCTATCCACTCTTTGCCTTTTAACGACGTTCTTAAGAATGCGAGACCGTTGGTAACGCTATACTCGGACTGAATTATTTGTATACACTTGAGCTCCAGCGTCGTGGGCTTATCAGAAAAAATCGGAGACGGGTGAGAGCGAAAGAAAGGTTCTCAATGTCTCGCGAATCAGCTCCAGGAAGTATCGTGTGATCATGAAGTCGGGCTTTGTTATCGCCAACTGATTAGTTTTCAAAACTAAACACAGAGAACGAATCATCGGATCTCCGGTAGACACTTGAGAGTTAGTGTAAACTGTTTGTATAAAAGATTGCAGGTCTCCGGTAAGAGAGATTAAAAGAGTCAGCCCCAGAGTCATAAAAATCTGTTCGGTCCGTGTTACCGGATCTAGCGCTGGCAACGGTTCGTTCTCTGAGACGTTCGCTATCTGACTTATGACTGCTACGTACCTAAACCGCAAATAGCGACTACGGTATCAGATTCATTTCTTCCGATCACTGCTTGCAACCCTGATTTCTCAGCTATGGTTGTAATATGAGCTACACTTTGTTTTAAAACAAATCCCCCTCTTTTGCAATTTCTCTGCTTTGCGATACTTCTTATTCGTTGAACCACTCCCAAAAAGGGCATGATATTTTTCAGCCCTGAGCCGTCTACAAAACTCCTCTGTAAGCCAGCGCAGCCATCAGTCTCTCTCGAAATGCGTGTCATTGGGAGAGGCAGCTTATCACGTGTCGCAGAAATGTATAGTGCTACGTACGAAGTTCGCGATGCGATCCTGAGCGTAGCCAACGCGCTCAAGGGTCGTCACTTATATGTGCAGAGGAAATGTACTCGTGAGTGGTATGTGCGCGTTCACCGCATGTCCGAGGAGAGGCTGCGCCGCGAGCTGCGCTGCTTGCTTACGCATTGCGCGTACCGCTGGATCGCAGCGTTTTATCAAAAATACTTTCGACATTCGAGTATCGTGATAAAAATCGTCGGCAGTTTTTTGGTGGAGCGCGGTGCACGCGATGTGTACTGCCTGCGGCATATAATCGAGGAACATGGTAAGTGTTTACACTGATCCCTACAATTAGTTTAAAAAAAATAATAATACTTAATTTTTTCTTCATAGCCCGAATTGCCCTGCAGGAGGACGCTGAGGAGAGCGACAGCGACGCAACGCTGTTTGTTGTATCGTCACATCCTTCACCACAGCGAGCCACTTCATCCGAGGAGGAGGAGGATGACGCGGAGGAGGAGCAGGATGATATACAAGCTCCAATGGAGGAGTCCGTGGAGGATGATGCTGAGAGTGAGATGGAGGACAGCGATAACGGCGATGATCGGGCTGGCGTCTCCGAGCAGGCTGTCTACAGAGCGGGCGCTCCAGCACCGCTGAGAGGTAGTGAGCAAACGATGGAGGCTGCGATGATTCTGCTCTCGTTCCGCTACGAACCAGCTCCCAAATTTGGTCCTACGAGAACCGAGGTTTTCGAGGGCTTTGCGACTCGGGATGAGACCGCTGAGGAAGTTGCGATGAATCAGTATGCACGCTTCGACCAATACAGCTCGTTCGACCGTCGTATTAACGAAAGTAAGATAATTTTTTTTACCTTTTCTTAAAAAATTATTATTACTAACAATAATAATTTTTTAAGTTATCAGACGTCGTCTGAACGAAGGCATGGAGCCCTGTCCGGATACAGATCCAGAAAATGACGCGGCTATGATTTTTCAAGCAGCTGCGTTACGAATCGTGAATAACGGTCGTGCGCAGGAAGTACGTTGGTTAAACAACTTGCTTGAAAAATCAGCAGACGAGTTATTTTCTATGACTGCGTTCGAGATGGCCGAGTTGTTTAGCGACATCATTCAATGCTACAACGGTCGTGCGGAAGAATGAACGCTCGCTTTTTTGCAGTCGACGACGATAATGTCAGCAGCAGCAGCAGCAGCAGCGAGGAAGAGGGCCAATCATGGCCGGAAATATCATCGGACTCTTCAACAGCGCTGAGCCCTACATTGTCGATGCTGCAGGAGATCGGATTCTACGATGCGGGTCACCCGATCATCGATGACAGCACTGCGAGCGGCATATCGCAGGTAGGCGGCGGCGGCGGTGACGGCGGCGATACCTCGAGCGAAGAGGCACCGTCGCCGAGCAATAGTAGTGGTTCTGCTGTAGCTTCTGATTTGGATCAGGAGGAGGAGGAGGAGAAGGAATCTCGTGACGATGAGCGTTATCGTCGCTTCGAAATTATCGCGAATACGGTGCATCGCGTACGGAAATTCCGTACAGACGCTCGCCGTCTGACGCTACGGATTAAAACACCGCCGCGCGGGACCAACATGCTCAGATGGGTTGAGTTAGCAATACGCGACATTTATGAGTATTTGCTAACTCTAATCAAAAGCGAGAGCGATCGCGTCGGTGATTCAATCTTTAGCGAATATTTCGCAAACGGATCAGCAGGGCTCTCGTATCGTCTCGCGAGCGCGCTGACTGGCGATGATTTATGGTCTGTGGTGTCTGGACTCGTTCAGAGCAACGCAAATTTTCGAGTCGACGAGTCATTTACCGTTTGTTTGGCCGTCGTAGAGATGCCTGTAGGTGCAGGTGGCTCTCGACGGAAAAACTTGACCGTCGACAGCGTTTCTCAACGGTCCATCATTCAGATCGGCAATCGTGACAATCTCTGTCTGCCGAGAGCGCTCGTTGTAGGCGAGGCGAAAATCGCGCTTCAGACGAACGATACCCCGGCGATGCGAGCCGAGTGGAACGTCATCCGCGACGGTCGTAGGCAACTACAGCATGAACGAGCTATAAAATTGTGCCAGGATGCCGGTGTCCTCGTACCTCGCGAAGGTTGCGGTGTACGAGAGCTTCGTCAATTCCAGCATTATTTTACTGCTCGTGATACAGCTTTAGTTGCTTATGAAGAACTCGATGGGCAGGGGTGAAGCACCATTTTTTGACGGACGCTGCGATGCCTACACAAATGTAATATTTTTGCTCTACTCCGAGCTTCATTACGACGTGATCGTCAATATTTTTGGAGCTGCGAAGGCAAAATTTTTCTGTACTTTTTGCAATCGCGGCTACAGTAATATCGAGGAGCACAACTGTAGGCAGCTGTGTTCGCGCTGCTTCGTCTCGCCACCCTGTAGCGAGAACGAAGCTTTGCAAAAATGCGCATCGTGCAACCGCAGTTTTTTCGGCGATGTATGTTTTCGCAACCATACGGTTGCGGGATCATACAAAGCGAGGCACAAGCGATTGTGCGATGTGTTGCAGATTTGCCTTACCTGCTGCAAAAGCGTGAACCGGCAGCGCGGTAAGCACGAGTGCGGCAAAAATTGGTGTCGACATTGCAAGTCGACACTCGGTTATAATCAGCACTGTTTTATACAGCCGAAAAAAAAGATGCTTCAACGAAAAAATATCTTTATGTTTTCTACGATCTGGAAACGATCCAAGAAGCATCGTATCGAGGCGATGAAAGCATAAAGATGCACGTCCCGAATGTCTGCGTTGCACAGCAAGTCTGCACGGAGTGCATAAGTTCTGACGACATTTCAGAATGGTGTCCCTCGTGCGGTGTGCGCGAGCATGTATTTACCGAAGATCCCGTTGGTCAGCTGCTACAGCTTGTAGTACGCGACAAAACGGACTTTGAAAATATAATATGCATCGCGCACAACGCACGAGGGTACGATGCGCAATTCGTTTTACGACAGCTTGTCGAACGTAAAATAAATTGCGCGCCAAGCATCATACTGAATGGTCAGAAAATACTGTGCATACGGTATGGACGCACAAAGTTCATCGATAGTCTCAGCTATTTTCAAATGAAGTTGGCCGCGTTGCCTGCTACATTTGGTTTAGGTGAGACTACGAAAAAAGGCTGTTTTCCGCACCTTTTTAACACATCGGCTAACGCCGAATACCGTGGCGCCATACCGGATGCGCACTATTATTCGCCCGACACTATGTCATCGAGCGAGCGCGAGCAGTTCTTGCTGTGGCACAGCGAGATGCGTGCAGCGAACGCAGTATTCGATTTCAGCAAGGCAATCGTCGACTACTGTCGCATGGATGTGACGATTCTGCGTCGCGCGTGTGTGGCTTTCAGAAAAATTTTTCTCGAGGTCGGAGACACGGACCCGTTTGTAGTGGCTACTACAATCGCGTCCGCGTGCTCTCATCTCTATAGAAAAAATTTCTTAAAGCCACAGACTATAGGAATAGTCCCCAGGGGCGGGTATCGGCGCGCCGACAAGCACTCCCAAAAAGCCGTCGAGTGGCTGCATGCAGGCAGAGCGCGCGAATATCGGCTTCCCGAGGGATTTTTGGTCGATGGATTCTTACCATCTACCAATCCAGCAGAAAATCCCATTGTTTTTGAATACCAGGGCTGCTATACGCATGACTGCCCTGAATGTTTCAAAAACAATCGCAACAAGCCGAATGCCTGGGGTCGTACTTTCGACGCGTTCCTCGAGAGTACACGCGCTAAAATCGCGCAGATCCAGCAGCTCGGTTACGAGACGCGCGAAATTTGGGAGTGCGAGTTTGACAGAGTCAAGCGTGAAAACCCCGAAATCGCCAAGTACGTGTCGGAGCATTCGATCATCAGCAAAATAACGCTTAATCCTCGTAACGCGTTCTTCGGCGGACGGACCGAAAATTTCGCCGCAGTTTACGATGCTAAACCAGGCGAGCGTATTCTGTATACAGATATATGCTCGCTGTATCCTTACGTTTGTAAACGAGGCAGATTTCCGCTCGGTCATCCAAAGGTTTACGTCGGCGAGGAATCTGATGAGCTGATGGGTGGCAATCTCAACAATTTTTCGGCCATAGATGGGCTGGTAAAATGTAAGGTTTTGCCGCCGAGAAAATTGTATCAGCCTCTTTTGCCGATAAAAATGCACGGCAAGCTTCTCTTCGCACTGTGTCGTACATGCTGCGAAGAGATGCGGCAGAGCGATTGTTGCCACCCGGATGCGAGTCAGCGAGAGTTCAGCGGAACCTGGGTGGCGGATGAGCTGCGAAAAGCCATCGAACTCGGCTATACTATAACTGAAATATTCGTCATATGGCAGTATAGTATGACCGAGTACGATCCGCTCACAGGTGAAGGAGAACTTTTCGCTGGCTACATCGACACTTTCTTGGGATTAAAGCAGGAAGCATCGGGGTTTCCAGCTTGGTGCGTCGACGCGGAATCGAAAGCGCGTTACATTCGCGAATATCGCAAGAATGAGGGGATATCGCTCGAGTTGGAAAAAATCGCGAAAAACCCTGGCCTGTGCACTGCTGCGAAACTCTGTCTGAACTCTTTCTGGGGCAAGTTCGGACAGCGCGATAATTTAAAACAGACGGTGATCGTCAAGGAGCGCGAAGACCTCCTTAAACTTCTAACGGCCGAGGATAAAGAGGTCTTGAGTCTCCTGCTGGTCAACGAGGAGGTGATGTACGCGAGCTGGCAGTACATCGACGATGCTGTGGAGTCTACTCCATATACGAACGTAGTTATAGCAGCCTATACGACAACTCTGGTCCGCTTGAAACTATTTTCGTATTTGGAGAAGCTCGGCAAGCGAACGCTGTACTGCGACACTGATTCATGTATATTTGTATGTAACGAAAACGCACAAGAATACAGGCCCCCGTTGGGCTCGTTGCTCGGCGATATGACCAACGAGCTCGACGAAGGGACTTATATTACAAGCTTCCTTTCGGGTGGTCCGAAATTTTACGGCTACAGAACCGTGAATTCGAGAACTGGCGAGGTATCCGAAAAATGTAAAGTCAAGGGTATCTCGCTAAATTTCTTGAATTCTTTGAGAATAAATTATCCTAGCGTTAAGAGTATGATTGAAAATTATTTTAAGCCTGATGAAGAGAATGAATGCATTAATCTTACGTTTAATTCTATTAAAAGATTGCCAGATCACACTGTCGTCACGCGAGAAGAGGTCAAATCGTGTAGCATAGTTCTAAAAAAGCGTAGGTATGTTACTCCCGGGTTATCGCTCCCGTACGCTTACAAAAGTTAAGTATAGTATGTAAGTTGTTTATGAATAAATAAAAGTAAATTTAAGAATCTCGTTTTTGTATTAGTTTTTAAGTAATATGAATTGTTCTGCGTTATGTTTAATATATTTATAATAAAAAAAAGTATTTTAAACTTTTTCTTGTAATTATAACATCCTTCTCTCTCTCCTTTATCCACTCATCATCGCACGCTTATAGGCGAGCCGTACATGCACGCGTATAGACGGCTCGTCCGCGGATGATACTCGTGGCCGCTAATATACGCTTATAAGCGGCCCGCGTGAGTATACGCGTATACGCGGCCCGCGTCCGCCGCCGCCGCCGCCCCCCCGCGGTAGAGGAGGAATAATATTAATAAAAAGCGCTTTTCGGGAAGAGAGCGCTTTAGTCGAAAAGATGGATACGCGTTGGAAGCGTCCTTTTACGGCGTGCATAGCAGGACCGACAGGAGCTGGAAAAAGTTGGTTTCTGAAAAAATTTCTCGAGCATCTGCCGGAGATGTGCGATGCTCGCTTCGACAGTGTTCTGCTCTACTATACCGAGTGGCAAGAGACGTACCGCAGTGAATTCAAAGTTGGCGGGAGTGCTGCTGTACCTATCGAGTTTCGAGAGGGACTTCCACAGCGAAGCGATTACTCGGTGGATACGGGAAAGAAAAAATTACTGATTCTCGACGACTTGATGCGAGAATCATCGAACGATATAGTTCTGGATTTGTTCTCGCGTTCGTCTCATCATTTGAATTTGTCGGTCTTTCTGGTGACGCAGAATATTCTTCACTAGGGAAAGTCTCAGCGCGACATAAGTTTAAATTCAAAGTATCTCGTTATATTTAAAAATCCTCGCGACAGAGCTCAGATTCGGCATCTCGCGCGACAAATTTATCCGGAAGATCCGAGGTTTCTGCAGGAGGCTTACATAGACGCTACGCGCGGACCTCACTCGTATCTTTTTCTCGATCTAACTCAAGCGGCCATGGACGAGTATGGGGTTCGCACGTGTATATTCCCAAGCTACGATATTCAGTACGCCTATGTGCCGAAATTCGGTAAAAAGTGAAAATACAAAATAGGTGTGCAGAGCTCTCGGCATAGACAGTAGGCGAGAAGCTATGGCGCCAACTACATCGAAGAAGAAACAGGCTGGTTGTTGTATACCCGTCGTGGCTACGCTCGACACCAAGCATTTCAACAGAAAACGAGTAGCTGTACTGAACGCTCTCTGTCACACGGACGGCCAACAACGTACTGCTCTTTTACGCACAGCCGACAAGAGACTCGTGCGTTGCATATGCGAGTGCGCTTTGAATATCTTGCAAGGTGTGATCAAAATCAAAGACTCGCATAAAGACGACTCAAGAAGCACAAAAACGTGCTGAGAAAATTTACTATTTGCAATAATAAGAAATCTGTCAGCGATTGGCAGAAGAAGAAACGAGTTCTCGTACAGCACGGTAGTGCTTTCTTGCCTCTTCTACTCGCACCTATTATCGGGGCTCTTGTCTCGAAGTTATTCAATTCAAACTCAGCAGCAGCAGCGGAAGACTAAGATGGATCGTGCGAGAAAAATGATTATCGTGCCCGAAGATATGTTTTCGCGCATGCAAAACGTTCAGCCACCGCCAGTAGTAAACGAGTCGTGTGAGAACTCTGTTCAAACGTGCGGCGACAATCTCTCGAGACTCGATTCCGAGATGCACACGATTCTACATTCGAATAAATTTACAGAAGAGCGTGAAAAATGTCAAAATTATTTACAAGTACTGCGCCGATATCTGTTTTTCAAAGATTCCGAACATCACGATGAACACGATTACGAGCGCGACGTCGACGAAATAGAGGCGACATCGGCACCAATGACTGAAGAAATTATACTCGACAGCGTGCCCAAGAGTTACGCTCAAAAAACGCGGCTTCTGCTGAAACACTGGAAAACCGTTGCCGGCGATCGTCTCAAGTGGGATAGCACTGGCAGAGTCAGTATAGACGGCCGGCCTATACAAGATTCCAACATTATAGAACTGGATCAGTGGAAAACACTGGATCAGTCGGAAGTGCCCATCGGTCGTTTACCTTTCGCCAAATTCATAAAGACAGTCGACACACCGATAAAGCTGATTGGAAACCCGGAAATAGTGAAAATTGGTAAAAATTTGACAGAGCCGAATAATACAGCGAAACGACGACTGCCTAGTAAAGAGAGCATCGACGCGTTGATGGAAATACACAACGCTAGTAGCAGCAGCAGCGGATCACCGGCATCGCCTGCTTTGACGAGAAATCGAACAAAGGACAAGTGGCTACGTCTCGCAAACTTTTAAGCATGGCGTCGTCGTCGTCGTTGTACGAGCAGCAATACTACGATGTCTCGCACGAGGCTGGTTACGCGGGTGCGCGCAATATCGTGCGTGTAAATCGAAAAGGCAAATTATTTAGCGCGGCTGACATGCGGGAGAAAGAACGTATATACGAGTGGCTTAGTAATCAAGACACCTATACTCTTCACAGACCCGTTAAGCGTAAATTTCCGCGATTAAGTTACAACGTGAGCAACATTGACGACGTATGGGAGTGCGATTTGCTTCAATTAACTACGATCAAAGAGCACAACGACGGATACTGTTACCTACTCGTAGTGGTGGATGTATTGAGTAAACACGCGTGGCTGGAGCCTCTACGCGATAAAACTACAGCCAACGTCAGCGCAGCCTTCGGACGAATACTCGAGCGCAGCAACTATCGCGTCCCGATACTCTTACAATCCGACAAGGGTAAGGAGTTTGTAGGCTCGACGTTTCAGGAATTTTTGAAAAAACGCGACATCAAATTCCGTACAGCTCGAAACCCCGATATCAAAACGGCTGTGGTGGAAAGACTAAACCGTACTATACGCGAACGAATGTGGCGATACTTTTCTCACAATAACAAGCAACGTTACATCGACGTTGTGCAGAAAATCATCGAGGCTTACAATCATACGCAACACAGCGGTACAAAGATGCGCCCCTGTGACGTGAGCATCTACAATGCTGCGAAAGCGCGCTAAAATTTAGCAAAAAGAGCTCATCTGCAATCGACTTACAAGAATCGCGAAAAGATGGCGTCAGGTGTAATGAATAAATACAAGCCCGGATCTTACGTACGCATTAGTCGCACGAAAAATACTTTCGAGAAGGGATACGAAAAAAAATTTAGCGAGGAAGTTTTCAAGATTAAGCGCATATCGAACAGACAGCAGTTACCAACGTTTATCCTGGAAGATTTGAACGGCGAGGAGATTGACGGCTTTTTTTATCTCAAGGAGCTCGGTCACGTTGGCACGAAACGCATGTCGGACGCTGCTGAGCAATTCAAAATAGAACGCGTAATTCGTACAAAGGGTCGTGGCTCGAAGAAGCAGCTACTCGTCAAGTGGACTGGCTATCCGGACAGATTCAACTCGTGGATCAAAGCCTCTGAAGTACAAACAATTTCAAAATGGACCAGAACGATTTTTACCTAATTCTGCCTAGCAACAGCAGTATGACGTACTACAGCGAAAACGCCACCAGCTGCTTTAGAACGCAGCTCTCGCGCGAGCTCAGACTCAGCGGGAATTGGTCCGTTGCGCTCGTCGAAATTCACGTGCCGAGCACTGTCATGTACATTCAAGAATCGGATGCCTTTTACACGTTTAAACAGTCGGAAAAGGCAAAGCAGGAAACGCATTTTTTCCGCACGGTATTTACGACAAGATCGAGCAACTAGCCAACGAAATAAATAAATCAGCTGCCTTTCACGATCATCTGCGTCTCGAAGTTGCACCCTTTCAAAAGGGCTACTACATGCTACAGCGCAAGTGTGCCTGCGATGATCAGTATCAGACAACGTTTAACGAAAAAATTTGCCGCATTGGGGTTTCGAAGATTCCCAGACTAGGCGAAAAAATAGCACCTTTGTCACATCGTCAATGGGTAGTGTAGTCGCACTAGGAAACAGACCAGCATCGCTTTCCCGAGCTATTCCCGATCAGCTCTACGTGTACACGGATGTATGCGAGCCACACACTGTAGGCGACACTCAAGCTGCTCTACTGCGTACAGTTTCCGTGGATAGTGCAAAGTACAAATTCGTCAGTAATATTGTGAGACATTTTGCACCTGCTCATTATATTCCGCTTTTACATCACAGTTTTCGCTCGATTGTCATAGATATAAGGGATCAGCACGGAGTGCGAATACCATTCGAATATGGAACGCTGACGGTTACGCTTCACTTTAAACGTAATCGCCAGAGAGAGAGAAAGAGAGAGAGAGAGAGAGAGAGAGAGAGAGAGAGAGAGAGAGAGAGAGAGAGAGAGAGAGCAATGCTATGTCACGATGAGTCACTACATACGCTACTACGACGAGCAAGTAGGCGGTGGAGGAGTGAGACACGTCTATTCTGGTTCAACGTATCAGCGCGGACGAGGTGTAGGTGCGTGGCTCGGAGGTTTATTTCGCAAAATTCTTCCGTACATCGCTTCCGGTGCCAGATCTGTGGGCAAAGAGGCTGTGCGCACAGGCATCAACGGGTTGGACGACGTTGCAAACAACGGCTCAAATTTCAAGGAGGCGTTCAAATATCGTACTAAAGATTCCGGACAAAAATTGAAGAGAAAAGCCGGTGAAAAGATAGCAGAAATGATAAAAGGCTCTGGTTATAAATCACGCACAATGCATCGAAGGCGTCAGTTGAGAAAGACGCGTACATCGAATACAATCGGCTCTAGCAAAAAACGCAAACAACATACGGCAGGACGGAAGAAGAGAGTCACGAGAAAAACGAAGAAGAGGCCTAAAAAGAGAAGTACACAGCAGCAGCAGAGTTTGAGAAGTGTTACGGATATTTTTGGTCCTAGGCGCGTTTAGTTTGGGGTAAAAATGGCATTTTTATATTCTCACTCGACGGAATGCATGTCCAGCGAGCTGGATCTTTTCACGCTTCCAGCCACCCAAACGTCAATTGAAAGAAGCAGCTTTCTTCATTATAAGCCTGTGTCGTCTCTTAGCGACGATGTCGACGCACCATTGGAATTTGTCGTGCCGGTAGGTAGCGAGCATTACTTTGATCTGGCTCACACTATGCTTCATGTTCAAGCTAAAATCGTACCCGCTGACGAGGCTACCGCAACGACCGAAGACCTTAAAGTCGGACCGATCAACAATTTCATGCATTCAATGTTCAATCAGATTGACGTTTTTTTCAATCAGAAAATTGTTTCGCCACCTAATAACGCCTATCCTTACAGAGCGTACATCGAGACGCTTCTCAACTACGCTCCGGCTGCTAAAGAGTCACATCTTACAGCGAGTCTGTGGTACGACGACACGAGCGGTGGTTTCGATTCGCCAGCTAATGCGGTGAGCACTGCCACGGCACCTATTACCGTGAACAAAGGGCTGGAAAATCGCAAATATTTTACACAGAATCGACGATACTTTGACATGATTGGACATCTACATCACGACCTCTTTAATCAGGATAAAATGCTGATTAATGGCGTAGAAATGCGCGTACGTCTAGTGAGGAGTAAGGATGCTTTTTGTCTGATGGACGCGACAGCCGATGGAATATTCAAACTCAGCATCAAAGAAGCTACACTCATAGTTCGCAGAGTAAAAATCAGTCCTAGAGTTTTACTGGCTCATGCGCAAGCGTTATCGAAAACCACGGCTAAATATCCCATAACGAGAGTCGAAGTTAAGTCGTTTACTCTACACTCGGGAATATTGGGCGATTCGATCGACAACGTTATACACGGTCAGCTGCCGAAGAGAATTATCTTGGGCTTTGTGGAAAACAAAGCATTCAACGGAAACCGCGCGTTAAATCCTTTTAATTTTCAACACTTCTCTATAAATTATATTTCTCTCTACGTCGATGGCGTACAAATTCAAAGCAAACCTTTGCAACCACGTTTCACGGATATCGACAAACTCTACATTGACGCTTTTCAAACACTTTACACGGGTACAGGCATGCATTTTCTCAATGAAGGTTTTGGCATCAATCGCTACAACTATTACAAAGGCAATTTTTTGACGGCCTTCGATCTCACTCCTGATTTATCGGCACACTGTGCCACACATTGGAATCTCGTACGCTCGGGTAGCATACGCATAGAAGTGAGATTTGAGACGGCTCTTCTCACTGCTATCAACTGTATCGTTTACGCAGAGTACGACAACGTTCTGGAAATCGACTCTAACCTCCAAATCGTAACGGATCTTAGCGCTTGATGCGCACGCACACTCGATCACAGCGCCTCAAAAAAAAAAAAAAAATTTGATTCGCGCTTCATAAGGCGAGCGCGCTGACAGTATGCAGTTAGTCTCCCTCTCGAAACAGCCAGCACCTAACGTACTCGAGCAGCAACAGCATCATCATGACGGACTACGTGATCGATATTCAAGGCCTTCGGGATATAAATAAAAAATTTATTCCCAAAGAAGTCGGAGTTTTATCGCTCCAGAGTCGTATAGTTGGACATTAGATCATTCGCGCACCGTGCAGTTTTACCGAATTACCCGTGGATATGCAACAGACAAATAATTACTGTACTCTCGATGTACACGGTTTAGAGTGGCACGATGGAGATATCTCCTTCAAGAATCTGCGTCGTAATCTGTGCAACTTGGTGAAAGACGCGCTATATATACGTGTGTGGCCAGGCAAAAGCCAAGTTTTTGGAAAAAGTAGTGGCTCGAAGAATCATAAATTTAGAAGATTTTAGTGCGCCTTCGTTTGACGAACTATCTGTGCAATTCCCTAACGTCTCGCTGTGCACCAGCCATGGTATCAAGAAATTCGAGAACAAGAAAAATTTTTGCGCACTGCGTCGAGCCTATAAAATCAGAAGGTGGATACACTCAATCGTTGCCAGTCCTCATCGAAGCGACCCGTACGACATAAATAGCCAAGTAATGTACCAAGCTATATTAGATTACGATCGGCTGCAGATGGAGAGATATCACTATCCCGAAAGATTTCGTGCTAGCGACGTTGTGGACGGAATTAAAAAAGAAGCTGACGAGCAAAAAGACGGTGCGGTAGAAGAAGAGTATGTAGATGCACCATCAACATGAATACGCGTCAAATAATCTCAGCTATTAGAGGATTAAAACCCGATTCAGTAGGAGTTTACGCTGCTAATCACGTTCCGAAATTGCTATCCACACCGACAGCTATTGTAACGAATCTCGACACGTCCGATCAGCCAGGATCACACTGGGTTGCCATCTTTATAGATAAAAATGGATATGGAATTTACTTTGACAGCTACGGAGTTGCACCCGTATCAAAGCATCATGTTGATCGACTCGGAAAAAACTGCACGCGATTCGATTGGAATAAAAAACAAGTGCAGAGCGTCGACTCTAAAGTATGTGGCGAGCACTGCATTATGTTTCTGTATCATATGTGTAGTGGCATTTCTCTGCGAAAATATCTACGTTGTTTTTCATCAGACTTTGTCAAGCATGACGCATTAGCCGTTAAGTTTTATCGAAGGCTCATGAAAAGAATGCAAAATAAAACAATGCGTCATCGCCATCATTGAGTCAACGCATTCCCACGCACGAGTTTTACAGGACGGGGTTACTGTAATCAGATCTGCACAGCCAAGACCGGATGTTTATTATCTGAGCAGTTTATACAAACGTACTAGCTGTGACGGTTGGATTAAATAAAACAACTTCTATCGATATCAAACGCGTCTCGTTTCACTATGGAATGTAAATACTGTAACGGCCGTTTCTAGAAAGATCTGCGACTCGTTGACGCTCGCTCTTTGTCGTCCCATGCTTTATAAAGGTGTCGTGGCGCAATCGCCAGCCATCAGTCGTAAGAACACTCTCGTCAAGTAGACCTCGTGCGTAAAAAATCTTTGCAATGGATTCAGCAGCAGCAGCAGCGGCAGCAGCAGCACCAAGTGCCGAGTCTTGGAATAATAAGTCGATTACCTGCAACTTGTTGTACTCGACGACGTACGCGCTCAACAAATCAAACTGCAAGCGTGCAACCATAGGCCTGGAGTATTACGGCGGTTACTACAGAGCAGTGTTAAAAATTTGTGCCAATGGATCGCCAGCCAAGTATGTGACACTCGACACACACAGCTGGGAAGTGATCAAAGATCAGATAGATGCTGTGGATGCATATCTGAATCACTCCTTCACGTTTTACCAGGATTTTGGAAATCCTAGCAAGATCCTCCTTTCAAATCACGATGTCACATTCACAAACAGCTTCGGAGCAAGAGCGATCGGCATCGACGAGAGGCCAACAGCAACATCAGCACCTACAGCAGAAATGACAACCCACAACGGTCAGCAGTTCATCAGCAGTGTCGGCGGCCATGACGAGGAAACACAACAGCATCCACATGCACAGCCGGCGTGCAAGAAGCAGAAAAAGTACGAGAGTCCGCCTAGTGTAATTATGCATCAACAAACGTTCGCTGGCTTAAAACAGGTAAAAGAGTGCATCGATTTGCGTTTTAAACAGCTCGAGGAGCTTTTGGGATTAGTTAATCGCGGCGTGGACTCAATTTTAGATTATATAAAAGACGCTTTGAAAAGAGAAGAGGCTGAAGTATGTCGTGAAATTCTGAAAAATGTAAACACGTTCAAACAATATTACGCCCTTCATAAATATAAAATCGACGAAATTGTTAAGACAAACTTGAATTTCGCCACTGTAAGCGTCGACGTTTTAGATGTAGTTTTGCAATAAACCCCAAAGCCGAAATTTAGAGTAGGCTTTGCGGCACCGTGTAGTAGGAAATCATACAGGTTACATATTATTACCTCGTAGAAAGGATCAGAGCCGGCGCAAGGGCCAAACAGCAGGTATACGACAGGTAGACGGCGGACGCGCACGAGTATGGCGTAGAGAGGAGAGAGAGAGAGAGAGAGAGAGAGAGAGAGTCGCGCTCGGGTCTGCTTGGGTAAAAGGGGGAGGGCTGGCATCGTATGCGTGATATAGTTTTTGTTTAAAAATTATTTATAATTATTTATAAATAAACAAAAGCCACCCATCCATGACAGACTGTTTATGACAGTAGCGGTCGTAAATCATGTTAACCTTATGACATCGTATGCGTGATATAGCTTTTGTTTAAAAATTATTTATAATTATTTATAAATAAACAAAAGCCAACCATCGATGACAGACTGTTTATGACAGTAGCGGTCGTAAATCATGTTTATTAACCTTATCAGCTACTGTTGATATAAACATGGGTTTCTGTTTACATAAACAACTGGCGCCAGCCACGGGACTGGTGGCCTCACCTAGGCCACGACCAGTCTCTCCATACCAGCCCATATACTACTATAATACCATATACATATGCCTTTGATAGGCATCCTATAGAGGCAAACAAGTTGCCTGTACATAGGGATGGCATACAAAAAACTTACATCTAACTTAAAAACTAAAAAAAAAACAGAGAGCCATGATGTTGCAAACAATGCTATCATGCCTTCATACCTTTATCCCTTAAAATTTCAGAAATATTAACATAAACGTAAACATCCAAAATAAATCTTCCCGATGAACATTTTTAATTTTCTCTTAATAGAGACTGCTCTTATTTGTAGGTTTTTGAGATCATTCGGCATAGAGTTAAAGATCTCTATAGCCACGTAATAGCTGCTTTTTTTACTTATTGTTTTAGAGATCTTTGGCAACGATAGATTCTTATTACGTGTTTTATTTGTACTACTTATATATTTATCTCTTAGGTCGCTATAATGATATAGTATACATTCTAGTTCGAACATTTGCCTTATAGGTAGTGGTTGTTTCTCAATTATAAAACAATTTTTATTTATAATTCGAAGTATTTTCTTTTGTATGTTTTGAATCAGATTTATGCAATTGTTATAAGCCCCACCCCAGGCGATTATACCATAGCCAACTATACTTTGAAAAAAAGCATAGTATAACAACATTAACGTTTTACTATCCATAAGTTTCTTTAGTTTTGCAAAGATAAAAATTAAGTATCTCGTTGACTTTATTATATGATTTATGTGTTTATCCCACTTCATGTTATAGTCTATTATTAAGACTAAATATTTATGACTATCAACCCTATTTATAACATTATCACCAATTTTAACATTTAGGGTGCTAGGCACACTATCACAGTAATTGCCGTATGCAATATATACGGTTTTGCTTACATTAAGTGACAATTTATTCAGGTTCAGCCATATTGCAACCTTACGAAGATACTCATTTAACCTATCCTGTGCAGCTGACCACGTGTTATCACATGAAATGATGACAGTGTCATCTGCATAGGATAATATGTATAGTGTCGTTTTGCATATCTATCAATAGGTCATTAACATATAATATAAAAAATAGAGGGCCAAGAATGGTTCCTTGTGGCACTCCTATAGTAATTTCTTTGTACTCACTTTTGCAGTTATTTATTTTGACACATTGTTTCCTATCGGATAGATAGCTGGTCAGCAATTTTAATGCGTTTCCTCTTACACCATATCTTTCTAATTTGTCTAACAGTATATTATGATCTACTGTATCAAAGGCTTTTGCCAGGTCTAGAAACGCTGTCATAATTGGTTTACTTTTATCTAGATTTCTATATATAATATTTATTAGACAATTTAGAGCATCTTTTGTTCCTCTCATTCTCATAAAACCAAATTGTTTATTTGAAATTATTTTGTGCTTGATGATAAAACTATATAGTCTAAGGTATATTATTTTTTCAAAAATTTTGGCAATGTTTGAAGTTAGTGATATGGGTCTATAATTACACATACAATTCTTGTCTCCTGACTTATATATTGGTACTATATCCGCTTGCTTCAGTACATTTGGCCATATTGATTGTTGTATACTTAGATTAAATATATACTCTAGAGGTTTTAGTAAATGGTTTTAGTAAAGTTTACTGTTGCACTGATATTATCAACTCCACCAGATTTCTTTTTCATTGCAATAATTATGTTCTGAATCTCATATATATTCGTCGGATTAATAAAGATTGAGAAGTTATTTCTATCTGGCAGTTTCAATTGTTCTGAGTCCATATTTTGAATTTATTTGCTTAGATTTATTCCTACATTACAATAGTATTCGGTCATCATATTCGCAATAGTAGTCTTATCTTTTACTTTCCGCTCTCCAACCGTTATACTGTCCAGTGAAACTTCTTGTTTCTTTTTTTCCCTAATTTATCATTTATTATGTTCCAAAGCTGCCTTGAATTGCCACTTGTTTGTCTAATAGCATTATTTTCATATTTATACTTTTCATATTTATCTTTAATAACTTTGCTCAAAATTTTATCATAATTTTTATAGTCCAATTTCAGTTTCATATTTGTTGGATCCTTTTTCCATATGTTATATAGCATCTCTTTAGTTCTGCAGGATATTAATATTGCTTTGGTAATATATTTTTTCTTGGGACTAAGTCTTTTTTGTCTTTGTTAGAATATTTTATATTAGTTGCTTTTTCAACACAGCTTTGGACCATGTTTATTAATTCATTTATAGCTTGATTAGGATCATTTATTTGTAATACTGAGTTCCACTCAACTCTTCTTGCTATCTTTACTAGCCTGCCATAGTTGATGCAGGTTAAATCCTTATTATCTTTTAGTATTTTCAGTTTATCAATACTTATAAAGAGTGGGTAATGATCACTGAATGGAATATTTAACTTAAAAGGCTGCAACTCAATATTTCTTATTTTGGCGAAACAATTATCTATACACGAACCTTTCTCACTGTTCTGAGAAGGTCTTGTGATTCCTCTAAAAAATGGCGTATATTCATATTCAAAAAAAATTATTTAGAAATTCTTGAGTAATTGTCCTTTCAGCCAAACTGGTTTTATTATAATTTATATCACTTATATCAATATTAAAGTCACTAAAAATACAATGATTTTTTATATTAGCCTGTTTTGATAAAAATTTTTTTACGGAATTAGTAAATTCAGATTTAGTTATATCATGGCACCTGTACATAGCAGAGATTCTAATTGCCTCACCAGACGCTAGAAAAGTATCAGAACTCACAATACTCAATCTATCAAATACCTCTATTTTAGTTGTTTCTTGAATATTATTTTTAACATATATCATGACTCCATCAGCCTTATTGATTTTACTGTCATTATAATAGCTATTGTATCCATGTATTTGATAGTATTGGGGATATTGCAAATTCCACGTTTCCGTACATACTACTATAATTGGTTTCAACACTGAGCTATCAATAAAAGACTCCAATTTTTCGTAATTCGTATTTAGACTTCTTATATTTACACACAATATTAGGTTCTGCTTCTTCGATATACTTTTGTTGAGTGATCTGAGGTCCTCTGCTTCACGTTCTAAACTGTATATATCTTCAAAGTTGAAATCTTGATCCATAAGTTATTCGTTAGTTTTTAGTCTATTCGCTATAAGCGTGTTAACTGAGTTAAGTGATGCCGACGACATTCCAGACGCTCGCGTTACCATAGCTTTGCTTGACGTATTTTCTGCCGTACCGGCATATCTCGGTAATACAGGTTGTATCGTGTAATCAGTTAGGTCAACGAACTTCCTTATTTTATTCTGCAAAACAGAGCATTCGTGGCTATCTGTTGCCATATGCTCCGTATTATAATGTGTATTATACTTATTATTGCTGAAGATACAATTGGGACAGTTTAATTTATTACCCTTACAATCTTTCGTCTTATGATCACCTGCACACTTTAAGCATGTTTGTTTGTTTGTACACTTAGAGCCATTATGCCCATATCTTCCACAATTAAAACATGGTTTAACATTACAATAGTCATAGACTTTAAAATTCTGATATCCCACAATCATCCTATTTTTATTTTCTCTTACATGTTGATATAATTCGGCGGGAATTTCTAATATAACTGACTGTAGATTAGTTTTAGAGTTACTGTATGAGTGCAATACTGTACACTTTTTACTAAATTTACTGAAATTTCTTTCACTTATGTCCTCTTCAATTTTTCTATTGTCAAGGGTCTCAAAATTATCTATTCCGACTACTTTTACTTTTGGATGCTCAATTTTTTCTTTAGAAATATCACAACTAGGCTCAAGCTTTTTCTTTAACACATTATATGCTTTGCTTGCACTATCTTCAGTTAGTAAATCTACTATTATTTCGTTCTTTTTCTTAATTACTTTTTTTGCTTGTATGCTCTTGTCTTTAATGAGATAGTGGGCAACAGCTTCATTTATTTTGTCAGTAGAGTATTCTTTACTATCCTTGTTTTTGATTATAATTTTTGGAATTATTTTTGGCTTGTTACTAGGCATGGCACTTGAAATTACTTGAGCATAGGTCTTACTTTTTGAGATATTTAATTCACTTTTTTGTTTATCCAGTAATTCTCTTAATAACTAATTTTTTTCTTTCAGTTCTTTATTAAGCTCTTTTAATAGGGCATTCTCACGTTTCAGATTATCTTCCATTATTACACTATTCTCATCGTCACTATAGTCTCCAGAAACACTCAATTGTTCACTTGATCTAAGTTTGTGAGCTAGTTTAATTTGAGCAATGATTGTTTTGGCTCCATTAGTCAGCAGGTTTGGATTCACTTTTGAGGTTATGTCTCCTTGGTTATGTTCCGGACATAATCCTAGAACACCACTAATTGGCACTGCCCCATCTAATTTAGAAAATCACTAGTATGGTAAGCCTCTTCACATACTATGCAGATAACCGTTTTTACTTCCACTTTTGGATGACATTTATAGAAAATTGCTATCTGCGGAGTCAACGAGCCTGCACTCGTTGCCGCCATCTTGGACTTCTTTGATTACTGATGCCTTAGATTTGATTTGATTATTTGATGCCTTAGATTACTTGTTGACGCTTGTAGTGATGTTACCGATCTGATGCGAGTCGTAGTTGTTTTCCCGGGTTTGTTGATAACGATATCTATTTTACCGATGTAACTCGGTATCGTTGGACTCAGTGGGTAATCCGTGTTGTTTATAAGCTTTTTTATTTTATTTTTTAGTACTTGACAATTCTAACTGTCATTAGCCGTATGATTAGTGTTATAATTACTGTTGAATTTTTCATTGTTGTACAGGCAATTTATGCAGCATAACTCTTTGGTTTGTTTACAGTTTATAGTATAGTGTGATCCAGAGCACTTTAAACATACATTGTCATTTCTGCATTTATTACCACTATGACCAAATCTTCCACAGTTGTAGCACGGTCTCACATTGATATCATCGTATACTTTACAGTTTTGGTATCCGATGAAAACTTTGCTCTTGTTCTCTTTGATATGCTTGTAGATTTCTGCTGACACTTCAATTAAGATACTGGTTAGCTTGCTTTTGGGTTGACGAAATTATGTATCACTTGACATTCTGATTTGAGATTCTTGAAATTCCTTTCATTGATGTCGGCTTCTAATGCTTTTTCATCCATGTTTTCAGAGTTATCTAGTCCCACAATTTTCATTTTTGGTTTTTGAATTTCTTCTTTTTCTATTTTGCAAAAGGAATTTATTTTTTCTTTAAGTATCTTTTCAGCTTCAAGTACGTTACCTTCATTCATGCAGTCGATTTGAACTTCAGTATCATTTTTAAATATTATTTTTTTGGTTTGCACAGTTTTCTTTTTTGTTAGATAGTGTGTTACAAACTTTTTCAGGTCGTTCTTGTCTTCTAGATTTTTCTTTTTTATAAGTAATTTAGGAATCTTTTTTGGTTTTATTCACTATATCACTTAATAGCTTATTTTTGTCTTTTAGTTCAGTTACTAGCTGTCTTAACAATGTGTTTTCGAGTATTAATTTATCTTGTTCAGTTTCACTTGAGACATCCAAATTTGTGTAATATGTGTTATTTGCTATTTCGGTTAAGTAATCTTCCTTTATTTTGTCCACTTGTTTAAGTTTTAATTGAACTATTATGCATTTTGCAGTAGAGTTTAGTGCCACCTCATCTTTATTCGAGGTTAACTTCAAGTCTTGATGTTCAGGACAGATTACTAGTACATTACTTATCCATTTTATGTTTTTTAATTTTTTTAAGTCACTTTGATGGTATTTTTTTGGAAATATAATTTTAGGTAATTGATTTTATACTATTATAATTCTTATTCTTGTAATATGTCATATGTAATCTATAGTAATTGATAGCAAATACAATTTTTTGAACAATATCGTGTCACGCGTAACAGCGAATTTTTGCTATAGTTTTGTACGCTTAATCACGGTGTGGTCTGAAGTTGGTTGTTTGTTGCGCTTATATGCACTTCCGTTCACCAACCCTGTAGCTAGCAGACGAAAAATCTTATCCCGTTAATCGTTTCTCTCTAGAGTACTCTTCTAACCTCTATATTCTCTATGAACATCAAATAAATTTTATTAATTTCTAATTATTCTAATTAATAGATTTTTATTTCTGATTTATGAATTTGCATTATTTATATTATTGTTAATTACCTTTATTTATTTAAGATTCAAGATTACGATGAAAATTAAGTTAATACCGTTAGTTTTTATTTGAATAAATCGATACAAATATTATACAAAACGCTTATTATTTTTAAATCAACCTCATTTTTATTGGGCCTTAAATATGCATACCAATTTTTCAAAAACAATGTTTAATATTATCAAAAGGTATAAGAGCAGCAATCAAAGAATTCCAAAGGTATTAGTTTTATTTTACATTAATTATATAAAAAAATTTATTAGGTTTCTTTTATGCATACGAATTGCATCTCATCGATGAATTAATAATATAATTTCTTTAAAAGAGTTCAAGACAAAATTCCTGTAAATTCTTTAAAACAAAGACTTCACAGCTGCTGCTATATCTATGCCAAATTGTTACTTCAGGTATCGCAGCATAACTATATAACCAATTTCCGCATTAAAAATGTTTCACTATAAATAATTTAATTCACACACTAATAATTTGATTTAAACAAAAAATTGTTAATATTAATAAATACAAATTTTGTAGCTTATAGCCAGTGTTTTGGTGTTATCATCTGGATAGTAAAATCGTATTGGCCCTTATTATGTGATTTTTATAAATTCTATTAATTTAAAACAACTTCGAAAAAATATACTGAAGGTTACAACATTTTTAATGATTATCACCTTATAATCAGCTGATTATCATTAGCATTTTATCTCATATAAACGCATATTTGTAACTAGCAGCTTAAATAAAAATATTAAGCTGATATCACCTGATAATCAGCTGACGTTTTGACACGATTATCAGCAGATCATCAGCTGATTATCAGCTATTAATCAGCTGATTGTAGAGATGGGCAATATTTTGAAAAATATCGATATTACATATCGATACGTATTACACATTCAAATATCAATATGAATAAAATATCGTACTTGAAATATCGATTTTTAAAATATTGATAAAATCGGAGCTTATAAAAAAATAGTATTCTTTAATACTATTTTTAGTAAAGTGCAGATGTCAAATTATGTTTAGACAGATTTTTATAGAAAAGTACTGTTTATTTTATCAGGATTTACATGTAAGTTACCGTGATACACAAACATAATCTAAAAATAGTTTGCTTTATAAACACCAATATTCTGTGGGCAAAGTTGCCAAAAATAATAATTGTTGGAAATGTTCCAGCGTCAAATTGCTGCTTTTTTCAGTCAAAATTAATAATGCATGAGAGAAAAGTCTCTCTGATGGTACAGATGTTGCAATAACTGTTAAATAGTGTAAAGCTAATTTCGACAAGGTGGAATCTGGCACCTGTTCCAATATTTTATTGGATTTTGTGTTCTTTCAATAGGAGGCTGGGATAAATAATACCAAACATCCTCTGGCATTTCGGAACGAGATTGCTTCGCAATTTCTTTAGCCTGTTGTTTCAATTTGCTTCGTAATTTATCGTCAAAGCTCCATATTTTGGTTTCTTCTGCATCACTAGTAGCTTCTTTATTAGAATTTGGAGAAATGTTCTCGTTTGAATCTGTATGCGCACTAGCTTCTGGCTCACACATTTTTTCGACTAATTTTTGTGTGACACCATTTATTATTTTTGAACAAGCTATGTTATCACTAAAATACAGTTTTTTGTACCTAGGGTCCAGCAACGATGCTGTAGCAATAGTACTCATGTATTCAATGTTTTTAAATCGATGATCAAACTCTTCGACAAATACTTTTTTAAAGTGCTTGCTTACACTTGTTGTTGCATCTAAGGTGTCTAAAGCATGTTTCAGATTTTTTATAAGTGACAATGCTTCGCTCCCTGTCACATATTTTTCACCACTGATAATTTCAGTTGCTTCGTTAAATGGTTTTAACATCTTCATCAGCTCTTTTGCTGTGGTCAGCTCTCCTCCCATTAGTGGTGCCGGTACATTATCTCCATCTAATTTTATCAAAATTGACGACGTAACTTCTGATAAAGTCAAATACCTTTCAAGCATAGCATACAATGAGCCCCAGCGTGTAATTACGCTTTGAACTAATTTAAGTTTTGAAACTTTTCTGAGCTCATCGCTAGCTACAACAGACTGCTTGAAGTATTTTACAATTTCTTTGACTTTAGTAATAATAGGTGAAATTACTGTATCTTTTTCTAGAACTCTTGATGGAACTAAATTTAGCGTCAATCACCAAAAGCATCAATCACCGCCCTTTTAATATTGGCCGCATTATCAGCTACTACAACAACGACGCTTTCTTTTCGGATTTTCCATAGAGCAAGAAGTTCATCTAACCATTTCTGTATATTATTTGCTGAATGGCGATCGTCCAGTTCCATTACTCCAATCATAATCGATCTTAACGCACCATTATCTATGAAATGGCTTGTTAAACCCAAATAGCTTCTGTTATTTACAGTATCAGTCCAGATATCTGTTGTTAAAACTATATCATTTAGTTTAGAAAAGATATCTTTCACATTATTTGATAGTGCTTTATACTTGTCTTCCATTTTCTCGGTTATTTGATTCCTATTTGGAATTTTGTAAAAAGGCGCCATATAGCTAACGAAAGTTTTGAAACCTTCTTTTTCCACTGTGGATAACGGGATCTTATCTTTAGCCAGCATAAAAATAAGTCGTTTCGTAGCTTCAGCAGCCTTTGTACCATCATCTGAAAGTCAATAAAAAATGCAATCATTAAAAATACATGTATACTGTAAATATTTATAAACAATTTGTATTTTTAAAATAACGTTCAATTCTTTTTTTCAAATGATTCTATAATTTACCTGCGTATGATCGCTGATGTTCAAAAATACTATCCACCCTCAATTGAGATTTTTTCCGCTTCAGCGTTGCAACTGTAGGGGTCGTAGGAGTTGTAGGCGTCCGCGAGATCGAATTTTTTGTTTCTTCGTCACTTTCCTTGAGGTTCAGTTTTTTACAGGGCGATTCCTCATCTACCTCCGTCTAATCAGAAGCTTTTCTTTTCATTGCTCCTGTCAGAACTCCGACATTGACTTTTGGATGATGCCGTCCAAAGTGAGCACGTAAATTTGTTGTAGTGCCAGTTGATTTAATGATGGTATTGCAGACTAAGCATTCCGACTCCGACTGGTCTATCCTTCGAAAATACTTCCAAATGTCACTCTTGAATTTTGACACAAGATAACAAACAAAATTCAATTTTAATATTATGTACATAGAAACTTTGAATATTAATTTATAAATACAAAAATATCCAGTCAACTATCTCGTGAGCGAGATTTCACTGTGATTTAAAAAAAATGATTGTAAAGAAAAAATGTAGTTTCTAGGAATATGAAAATAATAAAATTAGGTAATTAGGTAACTATACTATGCGTACTAATGTGAGTCAGCAGTCCACGTTTTAGTATGCATTAGGCAATTATTATTAGTTAGCTGTTTTACTATTTTTTTGTCTACAACGAATTCAAAATTGAAATTCTTAAATTTTTTGCAGATGAACAACGCAATAATAGATGATCTTTTAAAATATTTAGAACAACAGAAATATATTTTAATTTTATTAGAAAATCGATTATTTGATCAAAGTAATCTATATAAGTAAGATATTCTTGATATTGAATTAATATTGCAACGCAATGCAAAAACCTTACAAAATACTTTATTTTGGAGTTTTACTGCTAAAGTAAAAATGCAAGTTGAAGAAAATTTGTCACGCATAAAAAGTATCTTAAATACTTTGTTTGATTTTGATTCATACGACTTAGATAATACCATTTTAATTAACGGCAGCGACGTTAGTAGTGACGAGGAAGATTTTTAAAATTTTAATAATTGAATATTATAATAGGTATATCCATTACACTACTGGTTATTTATATGTTGTTTAAAAATCTTGAAAACAATATAACGTAATTTAATACTATTGTTCTTTCAGCTTATCAGTCTTATCGTTTGGTTGAGGTT
>JAZHPH010000693.1:0-26878 GCA_037356405.1 Nasonia oneida | reverse complement strand
TTTAATCGAATGGACATGCTTCAATAAACTAAATAATAAAGACGTCTTTCCCTTTGAGAAATTTAGTACTCAGATCGGATAATGCAGACATTTTACACGCCAACGAATTTAGTACCAACTGACTGGTATTCTACAAAAAACAATTTTTCAAATTCTATTTGTAAAAGGCTTAATTCAATTGACCGGATAATAACGACATTTGGTACATTAACGTGTTTCGATATTCATGATTTTTATCGATAGACACGAGCGTAATATTTTTGTTCGTAATAGACCGGATAATAACGACACATGAGGATTTGAGAACAACGAGTATCATTAATGAAGTGGATCATAACGACATTACGAAAACTGTTATCAGTCAGCCGACTTACGACGTGAATATTGTAATACACTATTTTTAATCGAATGGACATGCTTCAATAAACTAAATAATAAAGACGTCTGTTCCTTTGAGAAATTTTGTACTCAGATCGGATAATGCAGACAATTTATACGCCAACTAATGTAGTACCAACTGACTGGTATTCTACAAGAATCAATGTTTCAAATTCTATTTCTATAAGGCTTAATTCAATTGACCGAATAATAACGAGATTTTTTATATTAATGTGTTTCAATAATGATGATTTTTATCGATGGACGCCAGTGTAATATTTTTGTTCGTAATATACCGGATAATAACGACACATGAGGATTTGAGAATAACGAGTATCGTTAAAGAAGTGGATCATAACGACATTGCGAGAACTGTTATCAGTATGCCGACTAAAACAATGTTTCAAATTCTAAAAAAAGTAGCGTTGAATCACCTTTTAGCCAAAGATATCTATTATGAAAAAATATTTTTTTGTTTTTGTTGCATATAAATAAAAAACTTTATAATAATATTATATGCCAAGGTATGTATATTTTATTTTCTGTAAAATTAAAAATAATAATATAAAAATAAGGTTTACCTGTTAACACGTTTTTGCACGTTCTGGCGTGCATGCATTGTAAAAAGAAATGGAGGACAAAAGACTTGTACGTTAGAACAAGGTAAGAGCACGCTAAAGCATAGTCCCTAGAGACCAGAAGTATGTACTAACAAGATAGGAAAATCACTACATAATTATGATAAAAATTTGTACAAGCGGTTAACAGTTCTGGTTATGACTTTAGGCACCCGCACGCTAAAATCTTAACTTTAGGGGAATAGGAAATAAGGAGGAATAAGGAAGAATAAGGTCCGGTACACGCTAAAAGGAACAGGAACAGATATAAGATTTAACATGGGTTAATATATCTATATACATGAGGAACAGGAACAGATACAAGGAACAGCGCGCTGTTCCTCATATATATAGATATAATAACCCATGTTAAATCTTATATCTGTTCCTGTTCCTTTTAGCGTGTACCGGGCCTAATGTCCTTATTCCCCTTGTTCCTGCTTATTTCCATGCGCGGCGTAACCTATCCTGATATAAAAGCCGCATTTTTCATAAAGAAATTGATTCAAATTGAATATATTATGAAGATATTTAAAGTTTATTCTGTTAACAATAGATTAAACAAATGATGTAATAAGTAATTTTCTTCATTGGCAATGCTACTTTTGCAGGTTAGATATATCACGCTTGGAAATAAGCGGAAACAAGAGGAATAAGGATGTTATTCCGCCTTATTCCTCCTTATTTCCTATACCTTGAACTTAAGTTTTTAGCGTGCGGGCCTGCGGGGACCTTTTGTTTACATTTTTCAAATGCGACATTGTGACCGTTAGGTTAGCAGTAAAGTTAACAGAGGGCGCGTTCGATTATAGGTATTTGCCGTATAGTTAGGTAGTGATGTTTAGGGCGCGTTCGATTATACATGTTTGCCGTATAGTTAGGAAGTGGTATGTTAGTTAAGATGGAATTATACAGTGGAAATCGGCACAAAAAACGGCACGTGCAAATTCAGCCAATATATTTGGAAACGTCAACATAAACTTTTAACCGCTCTGACAGCTAATAACTAAGCTAGTAAATTTAGTATATCCCACTATAAGTACTTATTTAACATTAGCAATATTTTTTAAAATCATAATTGATTGCCCATTTCTGTTGAGACAACTATATTTATTACATATAAGGTGATTGAAAGGATATCCACCTGGATTTCCAGCTGGATATCCACATGGATTGACATGGATTCCATGTGGATCCCGCATGGATTCCAGCTGGATAATCCACGAGGATTTCTAGCTGGATATAAACATGGATTGTGACAATTCGGGTGGATTTTCTAGTTAAAAATCCAGCTCAAAATAATCGTAAAAAAATCGCCTAAACCTGGGCTCAAACCCAAGACTTTTGGGTTGACAGACTTGCGACTTAACCACTTTGCCAATTCGATTATCACTTACCCTATAATCTCATTATGTAACATATATAGTACATACTATAATTCTCCTGCACGGAGGCGAATGTAAGTACCTGCTTGATCGCTAATCTCTCTCTCTCTCTCTCTCTCTGCATTAAGCTCTGTTTGTCCCTCTCTTGCCTTACGCCACATTGTATTTTGCTTTGATTCGTTTTACATGAAGACAATTTTAAATTCAACCCGCTCTTCGTCATTTCGCACCTGACTCTCTGTCTTTTCCCCGCGTCCGCCTCTCTCGAACATATATATTTCATTTGCGATTAAGCTACGCAGCATTAACTCTCACGACGCCTCCGCGGGCTCACGTGCTCGAGGACGAACACGTACAGCATACTGCGCTACGGGCCAGGCTTCGTACAGCCTACAAGAAGCCTGCAACGAGCTCCTGCATTTATTCCTCTCGCTATTTTGTAGATCAGTGAATATGCCACTGACTAATTATACACGGGATTAAGTACCGTTATAGAATTTCAATTTTAATAACTTTTAAACTAATCTATTTCATAAGCTGCAGAAAGAACCTAGCCGAGGTAATCAAAAGATCTATTTTATCCCAAAATTTTAACTTAATTAAAGCCTTTTTACTCTCGTAACCGTACGACATAGAAAATCCATTTTTTTTAGTTTTCGATTTTTAGCTAAAAAACTAGTCGTCAAAATGGCTTAGAATTTTTATAACAAGTAGATGTTATTGTTTTTTATTATCATGAATTTTGTTAAAACATTTGACAATTTAGTTTTAGAGATATGAATTTTTTTTAAAAAATCACCTTTTTCATCATAACAATTGCGTGAGTTTGGAAGCTGAAAACGGATCCGTCGCCACTGTTCGCGCACTACTGGATCCATGTGCTGAAGAATGCATCGTGACTGAGCACGTTGCACAAATGCTCTCGCTGAAAAAACAGACCGCTGATGTAGCCGTCTGCGGCGTGGGTGGAAGTGCCGCCATCGCCAGACATAGAGTTAAATTACGCTTGAAATCGTCGCTCGACGCTAATTTTTCTCTTGATTTTTCAGCAGTAACGCTGAAAAGACTGTCAGCTGTCATACCGAAATCTGAGGTTCTCTGGCAGAATTGGCCACATCTGAAAGGGCTGAAGTTAGCCGATCCAGGCTTTGGCACTCCAGGGTGGATTGACTGCATTCTGCACGCTGGAGTCTACGCTGCTGTCATGCTGCCTGAATTTAAGCGAGTCGCAGATCCTAACGCACCTCTCGCGATGCGTTCTGTATTTAGCTGGGTGGTGATCGACCACACAGGAGACAACACTGACTCTCAAAGAGATGCTGTGGAAGCATTTAACATCACGGTTGGGCAAGAATTATCCAAGGCTGTTGCTCGATTCTGGGAATCTGAGGAGGTTCAACCGACGATATCTGAGCGCCTATCGCCTGCTGAACAAGACAGATACCAGCACTTCAAGGATACGTGCACTCGTAACTGCGAAGGACGCTTCGTACTGCTCTTTATCATTACTCCAAAGCTGTCAGGCACGGAGGAAATAGCAAAAAGAAGTTTCCTTTGCTTGGAAGAACGTTTTCGTAAGGCTCCGGAACTTGCTGTTTCTTACACGGAATTCTTGGAAGAATACATGTTTCTTAAACATGCTGAAGTAGTTCCAGAAAACGAGGTAATATCCACTACTATGTCGGTAATATGACATCTTCCGGTATTTAAAAAGGATAGTAAAATGATACGGATTGTATTTTATGCAGAGAAAGATGAAAATGGTGCTTCTCTAAATTATTTTCTTCACGTAGGTCCTAAACTGTAAGAGGACGTGCTTGCCATTATTACTCGTTAGAGGTTTTATCGTTTCGTATTTTCATGCGACATTGTAAAGATGTTCCGTCAATTTCTGATCCATCTTGATGACGTCGACTGGCAGCGTATTCTGTGGTGCTTTTGAGACGACGAACCAATAAAAATTCTGAGACTGCTCACCGTCACATATGGAACGACATGAGCACAATTTCTAGCCAACGTATGTCTTCTACAATAGCCAACGCATGTCTTCTACAATTAGCTGATGACGAGGAAAAGCACTATCCGCTGGGTGCTTGAACACTGTGTCAAAGTCGCTACGTTGGCGATTCGTTCGCTGGATGCGTCACGCTGGCAGAGGCTCTCGAAACTCGAAATCAATTGGTCAACATTTTGACGTCTGCTATCATGCAGGTCAGTATGTGGGCAGCTAACCACCCGCTCTGCTACAAGGTCTGAATTTTCCCTACTGGAAAAAGTTAATAAAAATCGATTGAAATCGATTAGAATTCACCATTAAAGTCAAAATAAGATTTCAATTGACTTGAATATTGAATCATTTTTTGCATTAGAACTTGATAAAACGTGATAAAATACGATAAAAATCGATATAAGTCGATAAAATTACATGAAAAATTGCAATTGAAATCGATAGACCATGATCTACTTGAAATTCTATCAATTTTAATTGTAATTTTTTATATTAAGTTTTATCAATTTATGCCAATTTTTAATGTATTTTATCACGTTTTATCAAGCTCTGATGCAAAAAGTGGAATTAAGATTCACTATTCAAGTCGATAAGTGATCTATCGACCTTTTCTAACAAGGTGGGTGAGAAATTTATTACTGAAAGGGAATTTCAGGAAGCTGAAGCTGTGTCTACACTGGGTTTACTTTGGATCCAAGCGATCGACGCATTTTCTTTTAAAGTTTCGATTAAAGATTCTTCTGAGATTGTCAAAAAAAAATCTGTTCTCTCAGAGATTGCTAAATTATACGATTCTGCGGGCTGGCTAGGTCCTATCATTGTTCGGGCTAAGATTTTCATGCAAAAACTTTGGCTCATTGGCATCGGCTGGGAATGCGCTACGCTCCTCTTGGATTTCGATCAAAGACAGTCTTCGAGATATCGAGACTATCTGAATTCCTCGGTGGTTCAACACTTTCAAATCAGAATCTTGGTCGGTGCATGGCTTTTGCGACGCCTCAGAGCACGCATATGCCGCTGTAATATACATTGTCCGTAAATCTGAACAATCAACTTCTTCCATGTTGATTGCGGCGAAAACTAAAGTCGCTCCTGTCAAAACTCTAAGTATTCCAAAGCTAGAGCTTAGCGGTGCTATGCTTTTAGTAAAGCTCATTTCTTATTTTGTATCCAAGCTTATTTTTCAACCTACTCGAATAATTTGTTGGACTGATTCGCAAGTGATGTTAGCCTGGCAGTCTCACCTTTCTAGATTGAAACAATTCGTGGTAAACAGAGTGAGTGAGATTGTATCTGTTTTACCTCAGGCGTCTTGGAGACATGTTCGCTCTCAAGAAAATCCTGCTGATTTAGCATCGAGTGGTTGCAGTCCTACTGAACTTCGTGATTCTTTCATCTGGTGGAAAGGTCCGGCTTGGCTGAAGTCGGACGAAGCTAAGTGGTCTAGTGTCACAACTCCTATTGTGAACACGGAATTTGAAGAGCAGAAACGTTTGTAAACATCGGAGATCTTCGCTACTTTCACAACTGACGTTTGGTCTCATTGGTTTGAAAAATTTTCCTCTTTTGACAAGATCGTAAATATCTTGTCATACATACTTAGATGGCGAAAAAACGCAAAACTTTCTGCTGCCGAACGTAGAAACACTTTTCTATCTGTTTCGGAATTATCTGTAGGCCGTACTACGCTTTTGAGACTTGTGCAACGAGAATCTTTTACTCAAGAAATTTCTGACCTCGCAACGAAACGTCATATCGCTTCTTCAAGTGCACTCCGCAGACTCACGCTCTTTCTGGACGCAGATGGCATTATTAGAGTGGGAGGCAGACTACAGCATTCGCTATTATCTGAATCGGAAAAGCATCCGATAATACTGCCGAAAAAATATCACGTTACAAGGCTCGTGGTGCAAGCAACCCATTGCATTACTCTGCACGGTGGCCCTCTGCTTGTACAGAGCGTTATTAATCACCAATATTGGATCATCCATGGTAGAAATCTCGTTCGGGGAAGTGTAAGTCAATGCGTGAAATGTGCTCGCTTTAACGCAAATACGCAGGAACAGCTGATGGGCTCCTTGCCTGCTTCTCGTACGAGACCTGCTAGACCATTCACATACACTGGACTTGACTATGCTGGTCCCTTCTGTATCAAAGCGTTGCCTGGAAGAGGACAAAAAATTATGAAGGGGGATATGTTGCGATATTTGTTTGCATGATAGTGAAGGCTATTTATATTAAAGTTGTATCTGATCTCACAACTTCTGCATTTTTAGCGGCTTTCGATCACTTTATCTCTAGACGTGGAATTTGTCATACTATCTACAGCGATAATGCAACGAATTTCCGCGGAGCAGATGCGGAATTACGCCGACTTTTTTCCGAAACTTCGTCTTTGAGCCAAGAAGTTGCAGCTACAATAGCGACCCATGGATTTAACTGGTCATTTATTCCCCCGCGAGCACCGAACTTTGGAGGCCTTTGGGAAGCTAAAGTCCGTTCATTTGAACGTCACTTGCAACACGTCGTTGGCGAGAAAAAACTGACTTTTGAAGAATTTATGACTGTCGCAACGAAAATCGAAGCATGCCTAAATTCACGGCCCCTGTGTGCGATCAGCTCGAACGAAGAAGACGCTTCTGCACTTACACCAGGACATTTTTTGATTGGCGATCCTATGGTGTCACGTCCAGAACCATTTCTGGAAACTAATGAGTCCAATTCTATTTGTTCTAGATGGTATTTGCTTTCTTGCATACGAAACTATTTTTGGAAAAGGTCGAGCAAGGAATATTTAACGCAAGCTCAACAGAGAGTCAAATGGTTCCGACCCAACAACCAACTGCAGGTGGGAGATCTCGTACTGTACAAGGACGACTTACTACCTCCAACCAAATGGCCATTGGCTCGAACTAAGGAGTTGCATCCTGGCGCCGATGGACTCGCTCGCGTGGCTACAATACGCACGTCTTCAACTACATATAAACGTCCAGTCAACAGACTTATTCTGCTTCCTATTGAAGTGAAGTCTTCAACACTACATCAAGACTTGCAGAAGCAAAACGCAGCCTCCACGGCGGGCGGTCTCAACTCTAACACATCAACTGAAGACTGAAAACCATTAACTTTTGAGTTAGATTAAATGCAGAAATTTTTAATACTGTAAAATCATTGCTTCAAAAAATTATTTAGCTGTTTTTATTGTGTTTTAGGTAGTCGTATTAACAACCTGAGGCGGGCGGTATGTTCACGCCGCATGCTCGATCGCGCTCATAGCTAAATGTATTATACGCGAATTCGCTCTCCTACCCTTCTAGGTGTGCAAAGGCGCTCATGTCAACACCTCTGCTCGGAACTCGCAAGAGTTTTCCGGTCAGAACTGATTAGGCTACGGCAGCCGACGTACGAATTGTCTCCGATCTAGAGTAATCGTCTCTAAGCGAATTTGTTTCAAGTTTAACTCGATTTTCAAAATTAGCAATTTACGCTACTTTAGAATTAAATAATTACTTAATAGATTTAGTGTCAACATTAGTGATAATATAAGAAGCATTTGAAGAGATTATATGGTGTTTTTCTTTTTCCGACAAATCCCGACGCACTCTCCTTACGTCGCCTACTATCCACTGCAGCTGTTCTGGGAAGCAAACTCTGTCGCACCCACATCGATGAACATTCGATAAAATTTAAAAATTTAGTGTTTTTATTGTGAAATTTTTTTCTACACATTCCAATTAAATTCATATGCGAATTTTAGGTTAACCATACATCCTGTTAAAATTTCAGCCCATTTCATTCAGCGGATGAGCTGGAAGCTTAAGGTTAGTGCCAAAACACTTATAAAATAGTCCATGCAGTGTCACCGATCATAAGTATAGGTGCAAAAATCATAAGTATATGGCCTGTGAAGTCAAAAATGAAAGTTTATATCTTTAACTTTTAATAGGAAAATCACTAAGTCATAAACTTCAAATTAAATATTAATTTCTTATATTTTTATTGTTCAGGGTTTAAAGATGTGAAGAGCCTCGCCTGGAATTGCATCCCCTGGTCGGTGGTGATGGTAAGTGGTTTGCCGTATACGCTAATCGAGCGCTCGAATGCCCTGGCGATAGTGTCTGCCTGTTAGTCGGGCAGACACTGTCGATGGGGCAGATCTACGCGTCTGGACTGCTCAAGGGCGATCCACATTGCTGCTAGAGGTCGATCCGCTGAATATCCTAATTGCGTCAACCTTCGACAAGGCGACTACTGCGGTGTTGTTCAGGCCATTGACATGAGTCAGAGTTATTAAGAACTGGGAAAGAAAATACAATCGCCTGGATTTCCTGGGCAAAGTCTTTTGCGGTGGTCGCTAGGCTGCGAACGATAACGGCTTATGATCTGTCAGCAGCGTGAAGGACCGGGCTCTCTGACGTAGGTGCTGTAGCGCTGCTAGGTGTCGTAGAGCTTTCTAGAGAAGAAGCATAGAGGGTTCCATCGTCCGACTGGAGCGTGCTGCTTAAGGGTGGCGTCAATCTTGGAACTTCATTGGTCTAGGAGAGTGGCACTGGCTTCTTTTATTGTAGCAGATTCTTCAGAAGATCATAATATTACTTCTTTATGGGTTAATATTACTTCGTTTATATTACTTCTTTATGGGTTCACATCGGTGTAATTCGTAAATATGTTCACGCACATCCTTCTGTTCGAATTTTCGCGATTGATCAGTCACACTTAGACGCGAGTATTGACGATAGCTTGATTGGCTGATTTTTCTATTTATGCGGAACCTATCAAGCGATCTTTCCCTGATAATGACGAAATTTTGGGAGTGGGCAACCTAATGGCGACTTTCTTAAGTTGTCATACATTAATTGGCCTTACGATCAAGGTACCTGAACAAAACTCGATAAATACTGTATATATACGATTACCAACATTGATTATTTTAATTTTTGGTATCTCCGTGTACATTGCAAACGCAGCTGTCGGATTTATTGAAAAACTAAAGTATACGGTTAAGAACAATATTACGATTTTCTAAGTTCCCTAGTGGAAAAAATAAATGTAATGAATTGTAATAAATGTAAAAATTGTAAAAAACTGTAAGAAAATGTAAGAAACTGTACCTTTTTGATGGATTTCGGACCTTTTTTCTTATACATTTTTATACATTTTCTTACATTTTCAGATTTGTTAATTTTTTTTACATTTTATTACATTTTATTACATTTTATTACATATGTTATTTTACCGTCAATATATTTTTTCAATTATTAATTTTATAATAAAATGTAACAATGCATAAGAAATTGTAAGAAAAAGTAAAAGAATGTAAGCAGAACTAAGAAAATAAAAAAGTCGCCATTTTCTTATATAATATTACGCTTACAGACAATTTTTTACGTTTTGTTATACTTTTTTACGTATTGTTACATTTGTCGTTTCAAGAAGAGACCCTCATGAAATCCTGGATCAATGGATTTGTAATAAATTGTAATAAAACGTAACAAAATGTAATAAAATGTAGCAAACTGTAATAAAACGTAAAAAAGGTCCGAAATCCAACAAAAACGTACAAAATGGTACGATTTGTTACATTTTCTTATATTTTATTACACTTTATTACATTTTTTATTTCCACTAGGGTTACTAAAAATAACGCTCAGCCGTTTAGTTTTTAAGTTATTTCAATGCAAAAAAGTCGATTGTGAACTGCGCGGGTACCCATACTAGCGCTTCCCATATGTGTGTGAGACTCTCGCCCGCTGCGCGGCGCGCCAACGATTTGTCGTGTAAGGCGGTTTTCGGGAACTAATTCACCCAAAAGTAAAGAAGCGAGGAGGATTCGACCCCATCTACTCGCGTTGACTAGCTGTTATACGAGCGCTTCTTCCGAATTACGCCCGTCACGGTACGTGCTTCGGATATAAGCCTGTTCAAAACTCTCTTCGCTCCGAACAGGGAGAAGTCACTCATAGAAACCGCCGCGGATTACTGAACTTTGAGCAGGAATCATAGCCGTTGAACAACCTCAAATCTATTAAATATCTATAAATTGAATATCTATAACTATCTATTAATTCTTATATCTATTACATTTATTTATTATTTTAATATTTTATTATTTTTTGTTTCAGGTAAGTCAGAGAAAAATATTTTTTATCTACAATTAGTATTCATTATCAGTCTAGAAACTATAAATTAACTCATGCAAGTGCAACCAGAACGAAAGTACCTTTCTTTTTAATTTCAGTTTTAATGATATTTTAGAAATTTCATAATATAATAAGTTATGCAAATATTGTCTCTATAGCAATCATATGCCCACAAATAAACAGGTAAGTATAATTATTGACGAGAGTTGGCAAAAAGAATCTAGAAATCTTAACTAGTTACGTGCAAATATTTATTTAAAAATTGCTCACGTTCCAGTTATCTTATTAAAGACCTCTTCACAGGTATTGTAAACATATATTTAAAATGTGTTTAATTAAAATAAAGAGTAATTACATTGCTAAAAAAATCCACGCGATTACTCACGACAGTAATTACGTGAATGTATCGATCAATTACTCATGTCATTACTCACGTGATTATTCACTTGAGTACTCACGTGATCTTATATTTAAGCAATTTATCACGCAATTACTCACGCGACTACTCACGTTACTAGTCAGCGTTCGAAGAGGTCATAATCGCAAATTTCAGAATTTCTCGACTAAGAACTCGGCTCACACGGGTATCGCCTTAGTTAATTTATCAAGTTCAGTGGTGGGGCCACGATTATTCTTCGTACCTCTAATGACAACCTTCATGGGGCACCGCGATAAGAGCAAGTCGCGCAGTCATGCTGACCCACTTACCCCATATGCCGCTCGCTTTGATAAGAGATTACTTATTGATAAAAGACGCCAGCACATCGGAGGAAAGAAAGCAAAAGAAAGATAAATATCTCAAACCCGATCCCATAAATATACCTACCCTTGCGCTTTTCAACGGCACGCTTTGCCAAAAGGGCGCACGTGTTCATCTAATAAGATGAGTCGTTCGTGAAAAGTGTTGTGATGTTTTCTCAAATTTTGTGAGCACGTTCTGAAAGGAAAATTCGGAGACAATGGACCAGTTTTTTCAACAATGTAATCTAAACCGCCTGAAGCACCTACTTGAATGTAAGTATATTGTTATTTTATACAGAAAACAAGGCATGTAAAATTATAACCTATAAACGCACTGATGCTTTTGAAGTATATGTAATGTTGGGATTTTAATGTACCGTGCAATTATTATAATTTTTTTTTAATTTATTTAGCAAATGACATTAACGACAGTAATTTTTATATTATGGATATTGCTAAATTAACAAGCATTTTAGAAAATGAAACTGCAGAATGCCTTTTAGACTTCATGAAAAAATTCAGTTTTTTCAAAAATTTGATGACTGAAAATAGTGGCACTGTCGTTATTGCAGAAGTTCCATTATTAGAACAGAATAATACGCCGGATGCAAATATCAATCATGAAAACGTTTCTGTTGTTATGCATGATGATCAAGCTCAAGCTAATGATTCCATTGAGTCTGTTGTGCATGAAAATAATCAAACAGGTGATTGTTGCAACTTTTATTTCTTTTAGTTTTTGGATTAACCTTAAAGTATTTCAAATAATTCATTGTATGGTTGTAATAGCTTGCGGAGTGAGAATTTAGTGACTATTATTAAAATTCTTGTGTATGTCCATCACACACTTAATTTAGTAAGACAAAATATAAGGTTCGAACACTTAAATGTGTAATTGGAATTTTGATCTATACGAAGTCAGAGTTCAGGTAAAATGTGTAATTGAAATTTTATTGTATACGTAGTCAGAGTTCAGGTGATACTCATGACTTGATGTATACGGAGTCAGGGTGCATGTAATATACTTTTGACTTTATGTGTACAGAGTGAGACTTTGGTCATTGTACTTTTAAAATTCTTGTATATGTCCATCGAGTACTTAATTTACTAATACAACATGTAAGGTTCGAACACTTAAATGTGTAATTGAAATTTTGATGCATACGGAGTCAGAGTTCAGGTGATATTCATGACTGGATGTATACGGAGTCAGGGTGCATGTAATATACTTTTCACTTTATATGTACTGAGTGACCAGAATTTTAATGTTACAATCACCAAATTCTCACTCCGTACACATAAAATCAAAAGTTTATGAACACTATTTCAATACATTATGCTATTATTAATCTTTGTAAATAAATGAGTATTTCAAATAAATAAATTAGTTTAAGTTCTGTGTTTTATCCCTTATTCCTATATTGTATAAAAAACTATTTCAGTACGCGCAATAGACCTCTTCTACGTGGCGAGCGTGTATACTTTTGCGCAAGAGTAGTTTTTCTCCCTCCGCGCGGCCGCTCTCTCGCCCGAGCTCCGCAGAGTAATTTTTCGCCCGAAAACGGAGGAGCGGCTATGCCGATAGTGGCGGGGGAAACGCTACGCCATCAGAAAAGCAGATAGAGCGCCGTTTCCTTTTCAGTGCGTGCACCGCGTGTTTTGATAAGAGAATATTTATTTAAAAATCCGTTGGCACCTCGAAGGAAGGCGAGCGAAAGTGAGGATATCTTAAACTAAAACGTCTAAATCTACCTACTCCACGTGCCACGAGATTTGATAAGAGAATATCTAAAAATACGTCGGCACATCGAAGGAAGGCGAGCGAAAGCCAAATTGAAAACTAGCACCAAAACTATTAAACCCACCTACCCTACGCGTAGCGAGTTTTAAAAAAAGTATGTTGGCACATCAGAGGAAGGCGAGTGAATGTGAAGGACAAAACTTAAACCGAAACTATTAAACCCACCTAGCTTACGTGAACCAAGTTTAAAAAGAAATGCGTCGGCACATCCAACGTAGGCGAGCGAAAGTGAGAACTAGAATTAAAACCAAAACAGTTAAACCTACTTTCTCCACGCACAGTAAGTTTAAAAAAAATACGTCGGCACATCGGAGGAAGGTGAATGCGGGCTCGCAACAAATCAAAAACCAAAATCTTGTACCTACCTACCCCACGCGTCGAAAGTATTGATAAAAAAATATTTGGTTAATAGTTGCGTCAAGAAATCAGGTTTTATAGTTTTGGTTTTAGTGTTCATGCTAGCCTTCGCTCGCCTTCCTTCGATGTGTCGACGGATTTTACTATGATACTCGCTACGCGTGGTAGGTGGGTTTGAGGGCTTTGGTTTTAGATTTGTAGCTCGCCGTCACCCGTGTAAGCCAATAACGCCTCGTTATTTATAAAAAAACACATAAACCCGGACTCTATATTTGAACAAGAACAAGGTTTCTATAAGTGCAGCCGCCGTGATCTTGCTGCACACAACTTTGTTATTTCATCTGTAAGCATATTGTTGCAGAGTTTTGAACATAAGCAATTAAAATTAGTATTTCTACGGTTCATTAGCCTAGTCCGAGAAGAAAATTAAAGATCTGTGATATTACAATACGTTATGCCGGCATTGAAAAAAAGTCGCAAATTGTGTGAGATAATAACTTTAAGTAAGTTAATGGTGATATAGAGTTACATGGTTTTTTAGCTTTTATCGTTAGCGCATCACAACAAAAAGTAAAAAGCGTTTCACGATTAACGCGCGATGGAGGAGGGTGGGGGAAAAAAGCGTGATAGAGTGCGCATTGGTCGCACATCAGTACGGCGAAAGATTGGATTGCAAAACAAGTTCGATCATAGTACATAATATTACAAAAACTGAATAATCGTATAGTATTAATATAATAATTACTGTAACGTCAGCTAAAATTTTTTTCGCGGCGTGACCGTGTTCTTGATCATTTTTGGGTGGGGACAAATTTTTTTTTCTAAAATCAGACAAATCAAATCGAGTGGGTCATCTGTCTCCAAAATTTTATCAGTTCTAAGTTAGGACATAGACGAGTTGCATACAAAATTTTAGCTCATCATATAAATCCGTCCCATACACAATTAAAGAAAGAAAATGCGTGTTTTTCTTTTTAAATTAAACATCTCAATAAAATGTGTCGGTAATCATCCTCAAAATTTAATGAGTTCTAAATAACAGCATAGTTGAATTGCATGCTAAATTTCAGCTTATTATATCAATACGTTCCAGAGTTATAATGTTTATACAACAGTTACTTCCGGTAATTTTTAATATAGATAAAGGTTATTTCCGGTAAGTGCTCCTTATTTCCGGAAGTTCTCTATCACTAACGGTTACTTCCGGTAAGCAGAAGCTACATATATGTAGCAAAAATTATAAATATGGTGTAATAGAGACTATGTCGTGGAATACCGGCTCGATTTTGTCAAAAATAAGGCTGTATACTGATGTGTTAAATAGACTGGATAAAGTCGACATTTTTCGATTTTACGAATTTAGTATTTACTGACCGGAATTTAATGACAGCATACGAGATGTGAGGAGTGAATTGTGTTTAATATAAATATTTGACGAAAATTTACATATAATAACGTGCAGTCAAATCTGACGGGATAAAGTCGAAATTTATCGTTTTTGCAACTTTATTATTTATTAATATGAATATAACGATGGTATGAAAAATAAGGATACTAAATCATGACTCAAGAAAGGTTTGTCAACGAAAAATGATAGATACTTAACGCGTAGAATAGACCGGATAAAGCCAAGGTGATAGTGACAATCACGAGATATGGGCTGTCCAAATTTCCCTTTGTGGCGCGTATACTATTTTTCCTCAAACTAGCACGGAAAATACACATTCTCCCCACGTACCTGGGACGGAAATGTGCACTTTCCCTGCAGGTGTGAGGAAAAATATCGAATCCTACGTTCCCTGTATGTCGTTCATTTGTAGTTTTAAAATACTCATTTTATATTTGCAATATTTTTCAAAATCATAATTGGCTTACAACTTTTTGTTAAGACAAGTATATTTATATGAAATATAAGCTGGTGATTATTTGAATTTTTTCGTCCTATTCAGGTGAGTCTGAAACTAGATTCATAAGCTTTTTCACAACAATTATCAGTCATAAGTATTGAATTGAGGGGTCGAGAAGCTTCCAAAATGGAAGATACCCGATGTTTCAATCGTATATAATTTATGTAATTTATGTAAATTTAATTAAAATTGATAGGATAATTAATAAATGAGAATTTGAGCCGTAAATAAGTATGTTTATTAGACTCTGAGAGAGGAAAGCCGTGAAATTAAAACCTCTCTCTAGTATTGAATTTTGTGTTACAATGTTCGAATATTTTACTGAATTTATAAATATATGGGGGTATGGATGTATTGAATGAGCGTCTAAAGGCGACGTCTATGCAGATGCTGAGTGATCTACAGTCACGATGTAAGTAGCGTGTGTAGATGCTAAATGATCTGCTGTCACAATGTAGGTATCGTGCGATCGTTCTACGTCAAGTCGTACAGTAAAGGAATTATCGAATTCCGAAATAATAAAAAGACAGAAGGTCTTATGAAGGACAGAAGAGATACTTCAAAAATACTCTGTAGCTTAGGACTAGTCGTAGTCTAAAATGCAACTAAGGCTGGTCCGGACAGCAGAGCGTGTCAAGGTAGACTGATTTTAGATTCTTTCCTTCCGGAGCAAATGATCTCGTTTTCCTCTCCCCAGCTTCAGCTCTGAAGCGTCATAGCTTGTGGTGAGGGAAGCGGGCGCTTGGAGCTGATAAAGGTCGGTGTTCTGAAAAAGGTTGGTCATAACCCTGCTAAAAATTATCACGTGACGTATCACGTGAAATCATGACCCATCATGTGATATGTCACGTGACATCCTGAAATCCAACGTGATGTGCCAAAAAGTCACGTGACATGTCACTTGACTTCATGACACAATGTCTTGGTAATATGTCATCAAACTCGGATATTTGTCACGTGACATGTCACCAAACTCTGCGACTCATCACGTAACATGTCACCCTGAACTCAGTGACTTATCACATGACATGTCATTAAACTCAGTGATTCATCACGTAACATATCACTTGGATGTTGCGTAAGATATTACCAAACTCGATGACTCATTACTTGACATGTGACCGAACAGGGTGACATGTCATTAAACTCGGTGAATCATCACATGACATATCACTTGAATGTTGCGTATTTATAATGTCGTGGTGCGGATTCAATTAAGTGAATCCTCTACAACGTAGTTTTTTTGTACCCTCTAAGCGACATAATTTCTGTAGATATTTATTTTAAATACTTAGTAAATAATTAATGTTGAAATCCCCTGTTAAAATTTTGTATTTTAACATGGGAAGCTATACTTAGTCCAAATTTTGAGGGCTTTCTGTTCAATTGCAAAGCGAGTTTATTGAGATGATTTTTGAAAAAGTTGCTTATGATGTGAAATGGAGCTTATGGAAAAAAATTTGGGTAAGACACACGATGCTTTTTTCAAGATGAAACAATTCAAAGTTTTTATTTTATGCTTTTAGTATATCTATATAGGTGCGGAGTGTTTTTCTCTTTTCCTAGTTTCGAGAGTATTTTGTACTCTTAACAGTTAATATTACTATTGTGATATTTGTTATTATGGTTTCTTAATTATATAACACTGTATAATATCTCGAAAAAAATTTTCTTATTCAAACCCTATTTGAGCACCATGCATAGATCCATTTATATGCTTCCTAGGAAAGGCGCCAGTCTTCGAGTATGACAGCAGGTGATTCTGCTCATTAATTAAAAAGAGATGGTAAGAATTAAATTCGTAGTAAATGATTTTGTCTTAGTTGTACTGCTATATTGGATCATTACGCAATATTAATTTTGCATAACTATTTTAAAGAATGATATCTACAACGCGAAGTGAAAGTGACATTTGAAGCTGAGAATCTGTGGGATGACCGTCAACTTTTGTATACGATATTTAAAAAAACAAAAATTGTGTTTTTAAATCAACAAAAACTGTGTGTTCCGTGGTGCTTTTAGTAGAGTAGGTTGCGGCTCACTTAGCTTGCTAAAGACTAGACAGCGTCAGGTGATGTTATATATAAGGTAATAAATACTATGTATGTTTTTGTAATTCGTTATCAATGTTTGGTGTATTTTGCTTTATTTTACATAAATCCATTATTGTATGTACATATAAATTTTATTAATACATCGAATTTTCTAATGCGATGAATGCTTAAAATGTCGGATAAACTTTATATTACACAGAATAAATGATTGATCTTTACGTATATAGCATTAAAATAATATAAATTATTAGAGAAGATTAAGTGACAAAAACTCATTTCTCAACCAAAATAAATAACTTTCGTTTCATTACTTTTCAAGTGCTATACTTTATGGATTCGCCAGCTGTTAACAGCTATCACAGACTTAGTAGTATAATAAATTAGGTACTGGACATATATACTCAAGAGCATAAACATGCATATGTACGCAAATTGTCAAAATTTGATCTGTAGGCATGACAACAATGTTATTTGTTACACGAACAATTTCCTGATGTATACTACAATATTTCTTTTTCTTAGTTTCGAGGATGTAGCATAATACCGACTCGTCGTTATTACTATCATGAATAATAAATGCCAAACATTTTATGAACTGCCCAGTAATTAATTGTGCATAATAATTACAGGACCGATCTTTTGTTTGTCTTTCTGATTCAAATAAGCAGCGATTTTTTACTATTTTTGCATAAGCTTTGATATTATGTGGAAAGTACAGATTATCTATAATATCTTATTATCCACAATAATTTCATTGCCAAAGTACTGAACACGAGATTTTGTAATATTTTTTATGTGACCTGTTGTTATTCTTTCACAATAACTATGAACGGTTAGAGAACAAATAGGAGAAATTTTTTGTTCTAGTAAATTTGTACATTTCTGAATATTAATATATCGCAAAATTTGTGTGACGTGTGTGTTACGTGACATGTAATGAATCAATCGGATTTGGGTGATGACCGAGCGTGACGTGATATGTCACGTGATGAATCAATCAGATTTGGGAGATGACCGAGTATGACGTGACATGTCACGTAATAAATCAATCGGATTTTGGTGATGACTGCCTGTGACGTGACATGTCACGTAATAAATCAATCGGATTTTGGTGATGACTGCCTGTGACGTGACATATCACGTGACATATCACGTGAAAAATTTTATTAGGGAAGAGACCCGACCAGGTTGCAATAATAAAGGGCGGGGCAGGCCGCCGCTGTTTGAGGCGCCTTGGGACGACGGACGGAATTCCCCGAACCCTGATTAGTGATCTTGGCAATAGTGTCCGTTTTATGTCTTCTTAGTATTTAACAATACACCGGAATGCAGTTACGCGTTTATGACGTCTTCGATGAAATCCGTCTCAGTATTGAATCTACAAGCCTGGACGTGCCAAATGCAAATGAGAGACGCAGTTGTGTTCTCTGTACTGTACTTCCGACGGAACAAGTATACAATTAGTTTTACCTTAAAAATTATTCATGTTATTATTCAAATTACAGGATGATAAGTTGATGTCATCTAATTAAATTTGAAAAAGCGCCAGTCGTTATTGAATTTTAATTGCGTGTTTTTACTTACGAGTAGGTGATCTACATATTTTTTTTTTTTTTAATTTAATACAATATACTCACCTGCAACAAAAAAAGGACAGATTAAAAAATATAATAATTTTAAAACCGTATAAAATGTAAAATATATGATATATTAAAACATAAGCCATTCTAACAAATTTACGTCTCGCTACTATTCTTTATCACCCGTGCTCGGATGGTGTCGTTTATTGCAATAAGGGTTTTACATAGGCCAACAAGGCAAATCGTATCATTCCATTAGTTTAGAAGCGTTGGGTTATAAGCAAAAGCGTCGCATTATAAAAAACGCAACGCAATAAAGCATTGAGATATGAAAATTAAAGCAACGTCTGTCGCAGTACTTTTACAGTCTGCATAACCTCTGCACTTAATTCTACGTTTTGCAGAGTTATATCCTCGCATTCGTAATAAAAAATAGTGTGTGTAACTAGTGCGGTAGTTTTTAATCATGCACGTTGGCTTCATGTCGCACTCGCTTAGCTAGTGCGCCGACCCATCCGCGCGTGTAATTGCCAAATTACCGTACTCGATGCACAATATACTAATTATTCTTATATTTTTTCAACAAATTTCTTACATTTTCTTACATTTATTGAATTATTCAATGTAAGCAACAGCTATAAATGCAACTGATTTTATAGTAAAAATTAATTTTATTAAGAGTTTTGTGAATAACATTATTTTTTCAGCTATTATAATACGGGAACTATACAAAAAAATCTAAAAAACAGACTCGTGTTTGTAAATAAACATTTTCACAAAGTAAAGGATCTTCAGAATTTATCCCGTCTTCCTCCAGAAATTCCATTCTCTTTAACTTTTCCTTGCCATCTTTGTATTTCTTGTAATTCCATTTATGTATTTACAGTGGCTCTGACATGTCTTTTAAATATTCCCTCACTGAAAATAAAACCCTACCGTTTTAACTGAACTCACACCAGCAATCACACGATTCAATTAGACTTCAGTGAAAAAATAGTACATTACGATACTAGCCGAATAAGTTGTACTTTACGGCACGGTGTATATAAGCGCCCGAGTGCAGCGAGTGCGTTTAATGCCGTGCCATGAAGGGTCACTTATTCCACGTGTATCGTACGATATTTCATAGCACTGACTAGAATAAATCCTCTGCCACGCTTATCCGTGAAATAAGCAGACCTTTTTTGCAGCGTGAAGTTAGCGCACGAGCGTAGCGAGTGCGATTATCACGGTGCAATAAATGGCTACTTATTCCACGGATAAGCGTGACATAAGTGAGGATTTATTCCACGCAGTGCTATAAAATAAAAATTTCATCTGTAAGAGAAATTTGTGTAGACAATATCAGAGGCCACATAAATTTAAAGTACAATTTTACGCAAGATGAAGATAAGCTTCAGATTAAAAAAAAAAATTATCATTATAAATTATTTTTTATTATTCATGTTAACCCTTTTTTGATTTTATTGTATGCACTTTGATGTTCATAGATTTTATCAGAATTTTAAATCTGTTGGTCTTCGTGTCAAAATCTGATATCTATTAGTCTTCGTGGCAAAAACGTGAAATCCGTTAGTTTTCGTGGCGAAAATGTGAAATCTCATAGTCTTCGCGACAACTATTGAAATTTAATGCTCTTCGTGGCAAAGAAGTGAACTCTTATGGTTTTCGTGACAATGAAATCAGGCAGCTTTCGCTGGGACTTTTGGATCTGATGTTTTTCGTAGGGGGCGATGATATGTTCCCTAACGAATCTGAGGTGACGGCAAGGAGACCTCTGAATGTGCTCTTGCCGTGACGTTGCGGTGACCTTTTCATTTTTGCAAATTAAATCATCAATATAATGATTGCGTAGTAAAAATAGTCAGTCAATTGCTAGAGTAATCTATTATAGTGATGATTTTATATATTTCACTTCACAAATTGTTTTATACCACGTTTAAAGTGTTGAAACATTCATTGTAATAGACAATCTGTTTTACCGAGAATGATAGCTATATATCTATACTGTACCTAAAAGGTGAAGCGATAGTAGCTGCCATTATCAATACAAAGAGTTCAATGAGGTAAGTTAAGTGACATTTGCATGACTAATTTAATATATATTTGTATTTTGTTAAAATTAATGTTAAAGTTCAGTCAACAATACTTCCATGCTGAAAAAATCACGTGAGTACTCATGTGAGTACCTCTCGAATAGGAGCTCGAATTTTTTGTTTTAATTTTATTGAATGTAATAAAGATTGGATAATGGTCTGTTAATGAGTGTTTCAATTTGTATGTAGCTATATGTAGGTTGTGAAATTTAATGTAAATATTATCAATGCATGATCCTTTACAATTACCCGGAGATGGTATAGTGATTCCAACAAAACCTGGCGTATACCCTTTATCCAAGCAGTTACAAAGGAATTCCTGACTAATTCTATCTATTCAATTAAATCTATATTAAAATCGCCTAGTAGAAGATGATTTTTTAAGCTTCTCTTTTTACGTATAAATTTGTTTATCTCGCTAACAAATTCGCTCTTAGGTATTTCATGAGATCTGTAAATCGAAGTTACATCCATAAAAATACATTCCCTAGCCTCTAGTAGTGGGGCGAATGCAATGCTCTACCGCTAGAGGAACGTTACATGAATGCGTATCGGGAAGGTATTAGGGGAAGAAATGTCCCAACAGTTCCACGCAGGTGACCGTAGGTAGGGATGAAGCAGGCGCGCCCAAGAGCCTGACTACCGTCTGGGTGGAGAAGCTTCCATTTGGGGTCCAAGAGATAGTCTTGGACGCTGATGGTTACTCCCAGAGCAGAGAGGATAGGTATACGTTAACAAGGATAATTAAATAATAAGATTGAATTTACAATAAACATTCTTGGATAATTTAATAAGATTTTAAAGTGAAAAGCTATTATAAAGATTCGGTAATAAAGATAGCATAGAAGAGGTGGGATGGGTATGCCTGGTTACTCCGAGAAGTGAGGAGAGCTCGTAGTACATGGGAGTACAGGGGACCCTGGTGTCTTGGCCGGAGTGTGAACTCCAGCTATATTGGAACAAAAATGTGTCCCATCTCGCCCATCTCTCCTATACTATATGCGTTTGCGCTATCTGCTCGCGCTCGAGTGTACTAGAGGAGGAGTGTACGAGGAGAAGTGTATATATAGTAATAAGCGCACGCGGCACGCGCGTTCCTCATCTTTGCATTAACATTTCTCAGCATCTACTGCAGCTACTTGAATGATTTTTTTTAATTTTGGGGTAATGGACCTAGAGGAATCACATACCGATGAGCAGAGCGTCGGTTTCAAAAAGGAACAGAGGGATCACTAAAAATATCCCACATAACATCTCACTGTACCCATCGTAATGATTCTTTCTGAAAACAGAGCAAAGAATCGGATTCCTCTGGTTCCGTTACCCCAAAATAAAAAAAAATCATCCAAGTAGCTGCAGTAGATGCTGAGATAGGTTAATGCAAAGATAAGCAACGCGCACGCCACGCGCGCCTATTACTATATATACACTTCTCCTCCGGCGCTACCCCGTCTCCTACCACTCAACTGCGAGAGCGCGCACGGCCGATTTTCGCGAACTTTAGGACGATTTTTCGCATGCTTCCAGGCGCTTGATCGAAAAACTAAAATTTACGTTTTGTAGTGCACGATGTCGACTTTTCGACTCTTTTTTTGAAATTTCAATCGGACTTACTTTGAATCGCGATTTTGAACAAACTAATAATCCGACATCACCCAACTTTTGCACATATAAAGACCATTATAATCCCTACTTATTCCCAAAATTTTAGCGCTCCAGCTAAAAATATGACGAAGCTATGAATTTTCGAAAAAACGCCTTATTTTTGGGTTTTTTGGGTTTTTCCTAATTATCTCAGAATCTAATTATCCTATTAAGGCGTTCGACCTTTAATTTTGTAGATATTTATATTCTCTACAAATCATTTTGTTGAGGTATACTGATATCTCCCTTAGTTTTAAAGTTATGAGCAAAAAAAGGTAAAAATCGCGTTTTTTTGCAATGAATTGTTAATAACTAACAATAAGGAACGGAAACTCGAGTGAAAAACATATACCCTTTCATCTGCTTATCATCCTTTACATGATCGCATAATCGGTTTGCTGTTACAAATTATGTCACAATAAGGCAATTTGAAATCCCTACAGTCTGGCCTAGTCCTCGACTAGCTCGCGGCGTCGACAGAAGGTTGACGCCGCTGTAACCCGGGCTGGACAGCATGAACACAAAGAAGCATGCACAAATGATTTGACATTAACACAAGGATTCGGTTTCACTGCTTTTATTCACAATTGATAAAATCACAAATGCTGAGCATATAAAGTCGCGCACATGCGTATTCGCAGCGCGGCGCACCAATACGCGTCGGGGACGTTTTGGTGGCACGAAACATGGCCAAACGTCAAAGTAACATGCACTACCGGGATCGTCTCACTTGGATCGTGTTGTCTATGCGCAACGCTGTGCGCAGGGCCGACTAGGAGTCACAGAAGCGCCCCTCTCTACCTTCAATGGCAAGGATAAGAGTCGAGGGTGATGTCTCGCTTTGCGAGTCCCTGGGGTTATCCTAAGCGTCTTTCCCTTGCCTGGGTAGGTCTCCGCGGGGTCGATCGCGTTAACTTCGTAGCGATGCGTTTTCTCACACGTTCGCGGCACGCGGTAAGCTGCTCGTTCTCTCCCTCGCGGCAAGTGCCGCAAGTGACCCAGCGCCTCTCGAGCTCCCCCTTACTTCGTCCCGCTCTCTCGCGCCTGTGAGTCGATCGCCGCTTGACGGCTGCTACGAGCCTGTGCTACTTGATCTCCGCCGTGCTCGTTATACTTATAGATACAATATACCGAAACATGTATTGACGTCAAATCTCAAGAGTTCAAGAGAATAGGAAAATTGGTAACACGTGAGAAAGAAAAAAAGAGAAATGGAGAATTTTTTATTTGAATCAAAAAGCAAGTAGCTCTCCGCAGATTTTTTATTACAGTGCCTTTACGGCCTCGAGAACATAATATAAAATGTAATTATTTATAGTTTTCTTGAATATTAACATTTATTTATTTTATACTTGTCTTAAATACATAACTTTTAATTCTATAAAATGGCGATGCTTTGTTTTTATCTTCATCACAAACAATAAGATATGATTGACAAAACACTAGATTGGCATAAAATATAAAAAACAAAGGGCCTCATATGCTTATATATAATATGAATATTCTGTGAGTAAGTAGGCCTTAAACAACTAAAAATTAAAACAAACAGTAGTCGTCTTTATCGGGTTTTTTCAAGTCAGTTTGTGATTCAATCACATAAATATTCAGTTCTAAATATGTATACTCTTAAATGCTTTAAATTTGTTAAAATAAGTAGCTGTATTTCCTAGTTCTGCTTTCCGAGTCTACATATAGCGGTGTACCATCAATGCTAAAACTGCCTTGTTTGACCTTCAGTGATCCGTATTGAAAATTCTCAGGTGAGTTCTCAGGTGAAATCTCACACGAAATCTCATGCAATATAATTATTTTTCTTGAAAAAACAAAAACAAGTCATAAAATACTTTAATGTATGTACCTAGTTTCCAATGTATCATCCGGATGATAACACCATAAAGACGCATAAGATTTTCCTGAAAGCTAATTTATTATGTATTTTATCTCAGGTGAGATCTCAGCCAGTAAGTAAGGTATCATTGTTTTGGTGGAACTGTGAAAGTGGAACTTTTAAGGTATAACTTTGAACGTTTCTTGAATGTTTCTTGAAGTGAGAGCATCTGTGCCACTTTTGCTCGTAGGTGCGGATTGGTAAACTATACGCGTTACTTATAAAATTATAAATCTAACATATTTTTAAATATAAATTTAATATAACTTCAAGACATAGATGAATAGTACAAGTAGCTCGTCCGGTAGTAAGATGATGCGATTATTTTTAATTAAAAAAAAAATTCTTGCGATTAATTTATTTGGATTATAAATAAATCAATGTTGTTATAGTGTAGTACAGTATTTTTTCCATGTATAGACTGTTACATTTTTTCACAATGTCATCCTTCACACGACAGTCCCGTGTACTCGCTTCTTACTTTCGATATTTTCCTTTTTTTCGCATTTTTACAGAATAAATACGCTCGAAATAATATAGTATAATACAAACTTTCTCATTTACATTATTTACATTTTATTTATCGCATTCGCTTTTATCTTCTTTCCTAATCAACCTTGCCCTCTTCTCTCTAGTTCGTCCCCTTAGTTCTCAACTTGGCTATTTTCTCGAATTCTTCACAATACATACAAATTTCTACTATCGGATCACCATTTAATAATGAGTTTAGTCTATTGTCTTTCTCCTTGCCATATAGTTTACATTTTTCTACTTTCTCTGCTCACTCTTTTTTAATTTCTTTTGTCCCTACTTCACAGCTCCAAATGGGCTCTAGTGTCTCCTGACTATTTCTGCATACCCTACACGTTACATCCTTAAAACCGTTACTTCCCGTACTTCCCACACTCCCGCATCTCATTCTTGTCCACTGTTCTTTTGTGCTTGCACTTATTTTACTGCTTTCCCAGTATTTTCCTCTTCCTACCACCTTCTTCCTATCCTTATATCCTTTGCAAAATTTTGACCCAACAATCCTATTTCAGTCCCTCTGCAGCTCTTGTTAAATTTTTATCTTTATTCACCTATCTAATTTTTCTTTCACCACTCTCGTTTCTCTACTCTGATGTATCCATTCCAAGGTCTCCCCATCCCCTACCTCTTTGAGTGCATTATCCAGTGTTTTTGCTCAGTTTGGTGAGATCTCCCAGTTTTCCATCCCTTAACTAGTTCTATCCTGTCAAATATCCTGTTCAGTATCCCCGTCAGATCATAAATCTATCTGCTAGTCAATTCTTTTAAAAATTCGACCTGAATCCCGTCCTCCCATGCTGCTTTGTTATTTTTCATCCTATTCACTGCTTGCTATACCTCCATCCCGCTAATTTCTTTTCCTGGATCATTTACTTCTCTTTTCTCATTTCTTATTTCATTTCTATTCTCGCCTGTGTCTCCCCCTCCCCCACTTTCAACTAATCTAGGTTCTTCGTCTTTCCTTCCTACTTGTCTTTTTTGGATGTCATTTCCCCCTAACAGATCTTTGAAATGATCTGTTAGGGGGTTATCTAACCACTGTTTCTTTTTTATATTCTTTCCTTACTTTTTTTTTCCTACTTCTCTACCAGTTTAACGCTTTCCAGAATTCTGTCATCCCTTTGCAGTTTCTCACTCTTGCCAGTTTTTTGTCCGTTTCCCTCTCTCTTATCTCTTTCCTTTTCATTCTTAATTGAAATGTCCTTTTTTTTGTTTTCTTATCTCCTTATTTCTTTCTATCGTCCATTCCCTCTATTATTAGTTCTGACCATTCCTGCTTCTTCTGCGGCCCATATTTCCCTCACCAATATTTTCCACCCACTTTGACGATTTTTATCCTCCTCTATTTCTTTTTCTCTATTTTCCATTTCCCTCCTATATTCCGCTCTTTTGTCTAAATCCCACTTAAATCTCACGCTTTCGCATCCATCATCAAAGAAGTTCTCTCTTGATGCAGTAGATGTCGCCTCGATATTGATTGCGAGTGGAGAGAGACGCCGTGCGAGCGAGAAACCAAGCCAAGCCAAGCCGAGTAGATTTGCAGGTTAGAAGCCGTGCAGAAAGTTTGTAGCAGAAAAGATGGAGAAAATAAATTGCAGCCTTCGGCGATTTATGTATCGTCGTAAAGGCTGCAAAGAAGAGCGTGCAACAATCTACAACAAAAGAGGGTCCGAGGGCAAGAAGCGGCAGAAAAGCAGTGCGAAAGTAGGAGCAAAATACAGAGCTGTCAAAGCTACTCACCAGAGCGAGAG